>JAGGAT010000312.1:0-38894 GCA_017657195.1 Termitomyces sp. T70a
CTGGTAACTCGAAAATCTCATGGGGTATGGAAGGTTATGGGATATCAGGGATATGGATTAGGAGGGGTTCGACTGTATCCGTGTCACAGTCGCGTACCCGCGCGTGATATAGTCACGACACGTGACAATCACGCTTGATTTGTGCCGCCTTTGTTGACTTGAAATTTCTTGCCACCACGGTGGCAATCTTACTTCTATTGTCTGCGAAAGGCTTAAAAGCTCCTTTAGTTACAGATCCTTCTTTAATCCTCTGATATGCCTCTTGTCTTTGACTCTCCTCCCATATCTACGGCTACAGCTCACCTGCTCACATTCATTTTTGGTTTTAACTACGTTGGGTCTCTGTATGTCTCGAAACATGCGCGGCTCTCGTTCTCTCAGGACCGTGCGAACAATGCTAATGGTACTGCATATGCCAAACTACAGAATGAACGTTGGAGGGACGATCCAAGTGTTATCAAGGCGCGCTTACTTGCAGGCAGCATTGCTACAATACTGAATTGTGGACTTGTCTTCTTTATCTTATGGTCTGTGATTGGAGATAGACCAGACGTAAGTATCTGCATTGTTCAAGGTAATCTGCTATTAAAGAGGCTTATAGGGTTTCGAAGTGACCTGGGAGACAACTGTTGCACGTCTAGGCTTTAAAATATATCGCCTGGACATGGACCTGATACTTCCGCATCTTGTTACTCCAGTTTTGTTTACTGGGCCACTGTTTGGCATGTACCTGGGTGGACAATTGCCTTTTCAGTCCCGGTTCTCTCTCCAAAATGATGTCGTGAACAAATTCATGTCATGGATTGGAATAAGAAACTATACCATGGTAAGTCCATCTAACATATTAATCTGATGTATCGAACGATCCACGCGTATCCTCTGTGCTCAGCATACCATGCTTTACTAAGCAGGATCTTCACAGGCTCCCATTACCGAGGAGATTGTATTTCGTTCCTGTGTAATAGCTGTGTACCACATGTCTGGTGCATCTGCCAATCGTATGATTTTCCTTGGCCCATTGTCTTTCGGACTAGGTATGCCAGTTTTTTCACTCGCTGGCCCTACATACGACCCGCGATATGATACTTACCCACCTATCAGCACATGTGCATCATGCATGGGACACTTATAACCGATTTGGACGAACGGCCAGTGCCGCCAAACGCGCAATAACTATGAGTCGTGCGTGGACATGTATCCTGCTTCTCTTCCTTCCCCCTTAGCCGAGGTTATCTCGATTTGTAGTGTTTCAGCTAGCGTATACGACACTATTTGGGTTCCATTGCTCTTACATGTTCCTACGCACTGGATCAGTGTATCCTTCCATTACGGCGCACATCTTCTGCAATATTATGGGTCTTCCTGAGATCTCATGGGATTTAAGAACGTACCCAGCTCGGAGAAAAGGTCAGTTTTCTTGCTTACGAGATGTGTCCAGCCACTGTGACTGACGTGGCTTCAGCAATCCTATTTACATATGCACTGGGAATTATGGGATTCGCACTGGTCCTTAGACCCTGGACAAGGCTTGGCGGAATGTACACGTTCTGGAGTGCCCGTCCTTATCACAATATGTCGTATTAGTATCGCAACTGGAGGAAATCAGCTTCAACCTCATTTTCCTTGTCCTGATCATCGCGAGTTGACATCGCTGCCCGATAGTGGATGTGTACATGCAATGACTTTTGAGGTTCAGTGATCCTTTCTCAATTAGCAAGAGCCTTGCAGCTCCTGCTTCTCACCAACTTGTTTACTTGCAGGATACTTGTGAGAAGTTATTATATAAACGTGTTCAGTAAGCATGATTGACAAATCTATGGGAAAAGTTATTAAATATCTATACATCACAAATGAATTACAGCACACACTACTAGTTAACAGAGGGCAAGGTGTCGTAGATTCTGATGTAAAGTGAAAACCCCTTATGGATATAATCCCCTAAGCCGTATTGCCGGAAGAGCCTTACAAGACGGAAGAATCAGGGCGGTATATCCAGAGCTTTGGTAGATAGAAGGGAGTATATCACAATGGGCCCAGCGAAGGACTTCCCTTCGAATGTTTCCCATTTCGGAGTTGCAAAAGTGAGCCAGGGCTGAAAACATTAACTTATAACAGCCCAAGAAGTTAGCCTGGGTAAAATCTGCTGATCTGCGCCGTGTCAAGTCGCTCAAGTAATCGAACTGAATCTCGTAAACATATGTTCATGTAGGCAGGGTAACTCCAAAGCCCTATCAGGGACCCATATCTAAGAGTGTACGTGTTCTAATAACTGTCGATGTACAAAAGGAAGATCCAAGTGTCACAATAGCAGACTGGAGATTGGAAACAGTCGGCGAAATTTTGACCGAACTTTGATCGACTTGCTGCCTTGCAGGGCTACTGGTATTATGGGGTCAATTAGTTTGATGAGCAGCGAGAGCAGACGAGACCAAGACCGGCTGACACATTGTTTACAGCAGGTTGGTCCTGTTCGTCACTTGGAAGTTACCAGCCAATATCAAGGCCTGACTTGGGAAAGAACTGTGCTGTTGAAACGAACAGCGTGGTTGTGAACAATGTTAAGTAATACTGATAAACTTGAACGCTGAGATTTAGCTAGTACTTACAGAGTACTGTCTTCCGGCCCCTGGGTAAGATTTCCAACGTTGACGTTCGCCATGTTCGTGGTTCGCTAATATTTTGGAAAGGCAGAGTCAATGTACCACTGCTGACTCGCGCATCTTTGATATTCATTCATTGGTTAAAAAACTTGGAACGCCCAACCAGAGAGCTGACTATCCCCCAAACATCGGTATAGACAACGAGATCTAACCATCATCATCAAAAGGCTCGCAGGAGACTTGGATGAAAGTTTATACGTGTACAGGATTCTAGTAACAAATTAACGCCTGTCTCATACCCTGTTCGCGTCCGACGTGTAACAGCTCAAAGAACACGATACACATTTAGTCAAGACGCTCAGTGACTGTAAATGTCAATATATTACTAACGGTTTTTGGATTCGGTCAGCGTTCAATTATGATTCTCGGTCGAGTTCCTCGTTTCATCCAAGGGTCATCGCACGAGAAGAAACCACCAGAGCAAGTGACCAATATGATTCCCACTAGAAGCTTGTGCAATGACCAAGATATTCACATCAATCCGTTTCCTGAAGCGTCATCTTGGGACCCTTTGGTTGGAAAACACATATTTTGGCCACTGTAACATCCAAAAGGGACATCTGAAGGGCACCTTGGAGATCGATTGTTACAAATTCCAATTTCTATTGACACAACCCGACATCCACAGCCAATGTCTACGCTCAGTGAGTATGGTTCTTGTGGTGCTCTGCTCGAGTCAGCAAAGAAATCATGCCATAAGAAGAATACAAACGTACTCAAGTGCACTGTAACATGCATTTGGTATTGATTCAAAGATTGAGAAGCATGAAGACGTACTGTTGTAGTCTATTGTGTAACTAATAGCAAAGATTCCAACAATCAACGCAACAATGGGCTTGCCCGACGCGTTTGCTCCGCTGAAGAAGCGCGCCTTGAGGCCACCGACGCGAGGGGTAGCCTTGCCTTTTGGAAGCTTGGAGTAGAAGTCCACCAGAGGTCCAAGTCCGGTGCCGGATTCACCAGACTAGGAAAATTTCATCAGGTCCTCTGACACGTATGTTCACAACTCATCACTCACAATGAGCCTAGGAGTGGCAATCTTAGGGGGAATCAACCCCTGGAGCTGGCGGCGAACGAGGGAGGCGTGCATATCAATGGACGGTTTGGTGATTCGGGGTGGGTCGGACACAGTGGAAGAGTTTACGTTTGCTTTGATTCGTCACATGACTAGGTCTCCGTTAATTCAAACTGACTAGAAATCTTTCTCCTCATGATACTATCGGGGTAACCTTCCGTCCACGCAATTGATTCCTCTGAATAACACGGTTAGTTTGCCATCTAGGTTCTGTCTCCTTCCTCCGGGCTAGATAGATCTTTCAAATCTCATGCCTTTGGAATCCGAATAAAGGCGGAGATTCGTCGAAGAGACTTTTGCTTTATAAATATTTTCTGCATCAAGCACCCAGAAAGCTCTTGTGGTGCTTAGACCGAATGATGATTGAATTCAAACGATGAGAAGTTGACGTCTCTACAAGGGGGTTACCATCAACCGGCTTTGCACTGCCGCGTCAATAGATCCTTCCTTCGTTCACGGGACAAGTGGACATCTCGATCTGCAGAATGACCGATCGCCACTGTACCAGTGAGAAGAATCACCTTTGCTATTCAGTCGTTGAGAATATCCGAGGGTATTTGCAGCCATAGACCCGACTCCTCTTTGTGAGCTTATTCTCACCGGTCGGACCTTCAGCTGACGTTTACGATGTGAGATGGGCCCTGTTATGACTTGTTCCAACTATTTTTGAAGTTTACTTAGGGATGGAAGTAATCTATGACAGCAAATGGTTCGTCTTGCCGTCGAGTCTTAACAAGTTCTCAGGTGATTCCCATGGTACGGTAGCTATGCAAGCAAATTTTTATCTAGCCTCAGAGCGTAACACAGATCACGCACATGTTCAACCCTAGATGTATCAAGTGCCGATCCACGGTGTAGCTCCAACCCCAAGCTTTTCAAGGTCTGACATCATACCACAAGCTGTTGGAAATTCGCCCAAATGTGGTTCGTTCTGTTACTTCCTCCACCCTGAACATCTCTGAACAGGCCTGAAGCAGGTCATCAGTTCCAGTGAACGTGACCTTGTGTGGACCGTCACATGCCTCAAGTCAGAAGATATCTAAGAGAATTCCCAACGTGACCCACGTGTAATCTAGGAACAAGTTTATGCTAGAAAACGTACGCAACGTATAGGTACGCGTGCGTCATAGTCAGGCACGAATGTCGCGTTATGCAATATTATATGGGATATACATAAGGTACGAGGATATCAGGAGTATGTTTATGTTGGGTAACCATGGACGAGGATTTTTTTCAGGTGTTGTTTGTTCCAAATGTGCGATCGAAGCGCCCAGCAGCGCGTTCCTGTGCTAACCGGCACTGAAAACAATACTCATCGACAGTATCAACATCCTGCTCAATTTGTTCACCGTACACCTGCACCCCGTAGCCCCAAGCATAAGATATCGAGTTTATAGAAGAAGGTAAGAGGACAAACATTATAGCAACGGCAACTCGGTGGCCTACATTCTGGAGGGTGGAAATGGCTTAATGAGCAGCGGTATGAGTTGCAATCCATGATTGCGGCGATCATATGGCGCTGGAAATGCTGGTTATAGTGAAGTAAAGCTCAACGAGAGTTGCAAAATCAAAAGGTACTGCTGATCAACGAACCCCACAGCGTTTCCAGCGTGTCCCCTGACTGCCGAGAATGGTGAGCACCGATGTATTTTGAGCCGCAGAGTACGCACGCAAGTCGTCGGCACATAGTCAGGTGGAGACAAATCAGGGAATGGAGGTCGTTGAAGTTGGGAGACGGAGGGGGTAAATTCACGATCGTGAAAGCACTAGTACATGGATCGTGATCTATTTATCTCTTTTGCTCCAAGCGTACGGCTAGTAGATCTATCATGCATCAGTATACATAGCCACCATGCCGTTCTAATGCAAATGAGTTGCGTGAGATTTAACCATGTGTTAATAATATTGCCTCGACTCCGCTCCAATAGACGTGCGCATGTGATCAAAAAGATATCCGTAAAGTTTACAAAGGATGTCCTGCACCTTGACCGAGCGCTGGGCCTGTCAAAACAAGATTGCCGAACTCTAATGTCGATCCGTTTAGTAGAGTAGGAATCCTTGTAACCATCTCCCCGAAGTTTACTAGGCTGGGACGCCAAAAAAACCTTAACTTAAATGTCCGCTTTTCGAGATAACAAAGAAGATCAATTATCTTTCCATAGAATATTTCCGATTGAAAGTATCCATTGCTCCGATCCAGCCTTCGAGATTGCGCAATTCAAAAGTGTTCCATGATAAGGCGGCTTGACGGACGTGATAGCGACTGGTATGTACTTTATTCGGCGGTTTGGAAGACTTCACGTCAATGATTAAGTTTAACAGGTTTTCAAAAGCACGAAGGAATGGAACAATAGAAGTCCGGCATGAAAAATGTCCCATAATCGGCATCAAGTGGAGCTTTCGATTCCGGACGCCGTTGCGCATCTTTTGCGCATCGCTAACCAAAATCAAGCGTTTCCATGGCACACGTTCCGCCTATCATTGAGCCTCATGAAGCCGTTGTGGCGTTTCCTCCGCACAGGACAATGAGGCAAGAGAAATCGCGAAGTCCACTTTCATCTGGATCCCGGGTAAAAATGATTGATACCACACTCCCTCACGTCTGTCGCCCTTTTCCTATCTCATGAGACCATGGTCACTGGAATGGTACTCATTTCGTGACAACAACGGCCCGACCCTGTATTACCAAGGCAGAAGTTCCATCAGAAAGGAAGCCACGTGCCGTTTATTCTTCCAATGAGAATCAGGTCACGATGAAAACCAATTCGCCACAAGTATTTGAGTTGGTAGGGCGCTCGTTTATTCACTTTTTTTTTCTGGATCGATGCGAACTACCACAAACTTTCTCGTCAATAAATTGAATACACTACCGAAAAGGAAGGCGATCAGTGAACAAGTGAAGATGATGACGTTATAGGGCATGCTGAAGTCCGGTGTAGCAAGGTCGACGAGAAGAGTGGACGTATACATTCGACGACTCGCTCTTGGGAAGCTAGTTTGGTTGGCTTCGATCAGGGTGAGAACTGCAGGAGGCAAGTCCCATCCTCTCTGAGCGTCCGGAGGATGTTCGGTGTACCGCAGGAAGGACTTGGCAACGTCCATACTTAGGTCAATGGTGGCACCAGGGGGGATTGAGAGAACACATTGGAAAGTCGCAGGGCGGGCATGTGGCACCGCGGGAACGTAGTTCACTTCCGATATTGCACCATCTGTCAATTGGCACGTTAGGCAGTTAGACAACAATGAGACTATGACTTTCACAGGCACACTTACCATTACGCATGCCGTCGACTTGTATTTTGAGTGTGTGAAGTAAGAACTGGATGATCCAGGGCATGGTCTCAAGATACACGACTCGTAACGGTTCAGCTTGATGATTGGCCAACTTGACGGAGAGCCGGCCATGAGCCTGATTTGAGCCGTATAAGTTCCGCTGTACAGACAACGATGTAAGAGGGACATCGAAATCAACGGCTACAATATCTAAGCCCGAATATCCACGAAGATATTGTACCGCTCACGATATTGGAAGTCCCCTGCGAATCGGAGGCCGACATTGAGAGGCTTCATGGCTGAAGTAAAAACTTGGATGAGTTGTTCGTGGATGACAGCCTGAAGTTGAGACCTACAATTTGTGACATCAAACCTTGCAAGACTCAATACCACCGAAGAAGGATCGGGCTCGATAGCATATGCTTTGGAGGGTAGTGTAACCATAACTCGGCTCGAATGAGCAACAGGACACGCTCTTTCAATCGTACGGTCAAATAAGGTTCGAAAAGACCAATCTGCAGGACCTATCAATGAGGATAAATGATATGATACTCGAAAGAACTCACCCTGTTTCATCCTAGAAGACATACGCAGAGGATCTGAGATAGTTTGGAACGTGAGCCTTATCTCAACGCCTTGGTCCTCTCGCCACAACACATGCACGCTCATTCCATGCCAGTCGGCGTCAAAAAGTCGATGGGGATTCAACAGGCTTGCAATACCCGACATGGACTTGCACGGAAGGAGTTTGAGGAATGGCGTCAGGTTCTCTGTACACACATTCTCGGAAGGAAGAAATGCATGTCGAATTTGATGTGGAATTCCCCAGTCCGGTAAGTGTCCTTCTGGAAGAAATGACCGCGCCGGTGAAGTGGTTCTATGTTCGTCAAGAGAGCCAAGTGAGGCACAGAATAGTCCAGCTAATGCATTCCGAAGACCTCTCCAGCGTTCATCAATGCTTCACAAGTAGTAAGTAAATTGTATGTGATATCCGGACATGTGCGGACCTTGACTGAGCACTATCTCCCATCCAAGTCCATAGTTCTGCACCAGTTCCAACACCAGATTCTTCAGGATAGCCCCAACGGTCGTAGTTCCATCTGCCGGCGTTCAAAGAAAGGTGTAGTTCGGTCACGGCATATTCTCGAAGAATTTGACCAAGAGCTAGTGGAAATACGGTATAATGTTGAGCTACAGATAGCAAATATTAACACTTGAAAGTGATGACTAAATACGAGACCTACAAACATCATCTGTACCTAGGCTTCGAGGATCCCGTGGTGACACCCCTTTCAATATAGTTGTAAAGGAGAATTTGGAGGCAACTTTGCCATCTCGCAAGGATTTTATGGTAAGCTGTTCATCAAATTGCTCTTTTTGAAAGGTCCCAAGCGCTGAAACAAGCAGAGAAAAGTCTAGGAGCAGCCTGACTAGCCAGCCAGCTTGCATCTAGGTGATTAACACGACACGTGGCGGAGTTTGCTGGTCACTGCGTGACATTTCCTTTTGAGAAACGAGCGCGCTCATTCAAAATCTCTACAGAATTATTTCTGGACCTATAAATATCTTACTCCTTCGTTGTATCTGCTCTGGGAAAATCACATTCTCTACGCTATATAACATTTTCTTTTTGGAAACAGCTAATTCTCCTGGTTCCTTACAGGTTTGTAGAGGTGATATACCTTATCCATTCGACGACGGACCTGGAAGGTTGTGAAGATCTGACAGGATAGATAATACTTTACATTACAACAATTATCAACAGGCATGGCTTCCATCTCATCGAAGACATTCACTGTCGAGTCCAATGACTCTTCAGAAGAGTCATCTCGTGCCGCGAGGCGTGTCATCTTTCATGCTGATGTCCTGAAGGCCGCTAAAATCTGTACCGGAGATATAGTGGCTCTAGTCAACGGGGTTAGTTCGAACTCACGAAAGGTATACAACAAACAATATGACCATCTCGATTTGGCTCATTCAATGCTGATAAGGGTCTTGCTGTCGGAATTGCGTGGCCTTCCTTTGAAGTGTCTCAGGACTGTAGGTCAACCGTTGATACGCCGTCTTCCTAGCCCTCATGACGCTCCAGCTGTCTTGGTTCCTACCTCTCTCCGACTGACGGCCCGGCTTCGAACTGGCGACCAAGTGCAGGTTCACGCTTTGTCAGGCGCGACATCCCTTAAGCTATCACCTGGTCTCCCCTCTCTTCGAAATCTGAAAGAAGCAGGTACCATACGCTTGAGAGAAGTTTCTGTCCTACCGAAAGACGTCACCAAACAGGAATCTGGGACTAAACGAAATTGGCTTAACCTGTTGCTCCGTGAGAGTTTAGGTGCGATCTACCGGAGCAGACCTTTGCCGGTACTGATCCACGGGTTTTCTTCCTGCAGTTGACCTCAAGTATATTATCTGCACGCAAATATTAGAAGTCACATATGAAAGCCGGCAGCGTCAATTTTCCGTCGTTTCAATCTCTGCCAACCGATCTAAGCCAGAACGTGACGAGGACCTTGCACATGACCTACACTCTCTTTCTATAGACTCGCAATCTAGACTTTGGACCGTTGGTTGGGATACAGTGGTATCGATATACGGGAGTGATACACATAACGACGTGGCACCTTCTCATAAGGTTTTACAACACATGGAGTTTATTCATGATGACTCAATTTGATGCCTCTAGCAAGAAGTCGAAGTCTTGTCGCACACTTCCACTAACAAAGCGTACGCGTCAGTCGGTGGACTGAATAAACAAATCCAACAAATCCGTGACCTGCTGGAAATACCACTTACTCGCCCAGAACTCTTCCGCCACTTTGGTCAATATCACGTCTTTTCGCTGTTAATTTTGTAATAGGCTCATATCACAGATAAAATAACTAGGCTTGAAACCTCCACGGGGTATTCTTCTACATGGACCACCAGGTACTGGTAAAACACATCTTGCACGCGCTATTGCGTCGTCCACGAAGTCTTCTGTCCTCGTTATCAACGGGCCGGAGCTTTCGTCCGCGTACCATGGCGAAACCGAGTCAAAATTACGCGACGTGTTCCGCGACGCACGCGAAAGAAGTCCTTGCATCGTCGTTTTAGACGAGATCGACGCGCTTGTGCCCAGACGCGAAGACGGTGCAGGTGGGGAAGTGGAGAAACGGGTCGTAGCAACTCTTCTAACGATACTCGATGGCATGGAAGAAGACGGTGACGAGGAAAGACGAGTCGTCGTAATTGGGACAACAAATCGCCCAAACGCCATTGACCCTGCCTTGCGTCGTCCAGGCAGATTTGATCGGGAAATTGAGATAGGCGAGTATCCGATTCAGCTGTGTCGTCGATTCCTTTGTTTTACATATCCTAGGGGTACCTGATGCCGAAGCGCGACTTTCTATCCTTACTGTATTACTGGCGAATACCCCTCACTCGATTTCACAACAAGATCTACAGGCATTTTCATCCAAAGCCCATGGCTATGTTGGTGCTGATCTCGGTGCCGTCGTTCGGGAAGCAGGTACTATCGCTATCAAACGCTGGCTCGCTAGTCCCGAAGGCCAGGCAAATCCTAGTGTCACACCTTTGGAACTAAGATTGACCCTTGAGGACTTGGTCGCCTCCATGCCAGCCGTCCGTCCTTCTGCTATGCGATCTCTATTCATAGAAGCCCCACGAGTACGGTACTCTGATATCGGTGGACAGGCCCTCGTGATCCAGAAGTTGCGTGAGGCTGTGGAATGGCCACTGCTACATCCTGAAGCCTTTACGCGGCTCGGAGTCCGGCCCCCTAAGGGTGTCCTACTATACGGGCCTCCGGGATGCAGTAAGACGGTTTTGGCTAGAGCCTGCGCGTGTGAGAGCGGGGTTAACTTTGTTGCTGTCAAAGGACCAGAAGTGAGTGCTTCTTGCTTCGTCTCGTATCATTATTATTTATAATTTTCACAGCTACTGAATAAATTCGTGGGCGAATCGGAGCGTGCGGTAAGAGAGATCTTCCGAAAGGCCCGTGCGGCTTCTCCGTCAATAATATTCTTCGTAAGGAAAACACTGTTGGAATGTATTCGTTTATTCACTAGATGACTCTAGGACGAGATCGACGCTCTCGCTACATCACGAAGTTCTGATGGAGATACAGGGAATTCCCATGAAGGCGTGCTTACCAGTCTTTTGAATGAGATGGACGGTGTTCAGGAGCTCCTTGGAGTTACAGTCGTCGCCGCTACCAACAGACCAGAATCCATCGTCTGTCTTCCTCAACTCGATTTGTGTTAGGTACTTGGACTGACAGTTAGGTTAGGACTCCGCTCTCATGCGACCTGGACGTCTTGATCGACTTCTGTATGTTGGACCACCTGATCACGCAGCTCGGATGGAGATTCTCGAGATCAGAATGAAGTCGATGGCGGTTGAACCGAATATTGATATGGAGTTACTGGCGCAGCTGGTAAGGACGACTGGACGTACTTATGTCGATGCTTGCTTGCTTATCTTTTCCATCAGACCGAAGGATGTTCTGGAGCTGAAATCGCCGCCCTATGCCAGGAGGCTGCAATTCTGACAATGCAACAGGACATTAATGCCCCTTATGTAAGTGCGAGTGAATGTAGTTTATGACCTTTCACCTACGAATGAGGCAGGTACCACACAACGCCTTCTATAGTGCTTCGAAGGCTATGAAGCGTCAGATAACCCCTATTGTCCTCCAAAAGTTCCATGATTGGACAGAAAAGACACAAGGACGGACAGTGTGACGCATACAACACTATGTACGATGTTTTAGCGATATCAATGTACCTTATCGGAATGTCTTCAAAGCGTGACGGCATGAGTGATACACACATATCACGACACTTTGGTTTGCGATATCTATATATTATTCGAAGTATCAAGGGTAAGCTTGTGGGAATAGTCTCTACACCATCTTTTTAGATACTTAAAAACATTATCTATGCGAAGCCTGAACGAGAATATCTGTTGTCAGTTTGTCTCTGAAAGATTACGCCATTCTTAGATACTTCTAACTTCCAAGTTATATTGTTATCAACCTCCTATTACTTCATTGAAAATGTACATATGATAACCCATTCTGGTCGAAGCATGGTCTGAGATTAGCTTCTTGCTTCACTATGCCTCATCTATGGATCTCTGGAGTACTGGAGTATCTTTTGTGCCCAATCAGACTCTGTGAGTGTTTGTACTGTCTAATCGAGAGACATTCGCGTTCATACCGATCATACCTTGTAACTTAGCCTGGACAGCGTACATCGAACTTGACCTATCTGTTTTGATGGTGATGCCGGCATGATCAATAGATTGACCCAAGACAGTTACAGCTGAACCTAGCATCCACGTTATCCAGAGTGTGAGATAGGTCAGTTGTATATTACTGACATCCCTGGTACCTTACGAGTTGCGTCGGGTAGCAGAGGAATCTGGTGGTGACTTCTTCAGAAAAGGTTCCCGTCCAAGCATTCTTGAGGGTTTCAGTATAAAAAGTTTGTTCTCAAGTTTGTTCTCATTTCATTTGTGCTTCGTGCCAGGGTTGGTACTGATAGTGACAGCTTTCATAGCCCTTAATGACACAGACGTCCGCAGCATAGCTAGTATACACAAACTCTGACATTTTTAGTTCCCAACCACTTACCCTGACAATTGAATTTACATTTGAGGCATCTTAATGAGGACGAGGTAAGCTCGCTCTATATGTCCTGATATCTTATCAGGACTTGCTATGTCCTTGATCTGAAGGCAATACCAGCCTGAGCATATCAACAAATTCTCATGCTGGATGACAACATGGCAGAGTAAGGTTCAGAGGAGAATTGACTGATTAACCCAAATCCCCTGATTACTCTTATCTCATCGCGAATACTGGTAGCAAAGCTCGAATTCAATGAGCGCCTCGTTTCTCAGTACGAAGAGAACCGGACCGGAGGAGAATGCACGCATGCGCAGCACAGCCCGTGGGAAAAACCCCGGTTGTAGTTGACTAGACCTTTCCTTACCACCTACAAGGACTCAGACAATTTCGCCTCGCCCACACGGCCCACTCACGAAACATCACTTCCAGTCACGGGCAAAGTAATCAACGCCCAGATACGGGGAATCGCCCGCACCAAGGAGGAACTTCCTCCTTGGCGAGAGGTTAATCATGAGATGAACCTCATCGATGAGAACAAACGGTATTCATACTTTATGCCACCACCATCACCATTATCACCGGCGATGTAAACTTTTCAAAAAATACCTGTGTTGGTGACGACCCTAAGGAGTTTGTTATGGGTAGATAGATACTCTTGCGCATTTGCGGGGAGGCAGGGTGTCTGCGGCATAGACCGTCACGCTCCATGTTTTCCCCAGAGTAAAGGAGGGATACGGTGCTTTCCCGATGACCTGATGCTCAACTTAAAATCCTGACAAACACCCTCACACGAAGGCGGCAAGTTTCCATGCTTGGACTTTGAGCCAAAGGCAATGCAGTTGCGAGGTGTTGTCGAATGTGAATACCCAGCGAGAAGGTACGGTTTCCATGCGTGCTACTTGCGCTTCGATGGTAGAGCATGGGGCCGCTGTACATAGGATGGAACAAGTCAAGGTGAGGTCCCTTGGACTACAGTGTTTGCGCAACGCAGAGGGTGGATAGCGGGGTCAACAGAGTGTTTTTTTTTTTGTTGAGGATGAGAAGGATTCCGGATGAGGGCGTCGAATTGACGATATTATACCGTGACTAAAAATGCGTCCAAAAACTGTAAATGCGTCTTCGATTATTAATACAAGTGGGATAAATTCCTCTAAATCGTATTTCAGCATCGTGTGAACTAAACTGGCAAGGTCTTCAAAAACCATCGAACAGTTTGTTCAAAGGCCGCTTCGTAAGCTTCTTTCATCTCTGTCACCATCAGGTCTGGACTGCAGGCAAATCCATGTGAAGTACCTAAGGTTTGGCAATATCAATTAAAATTGCAGATAGAGGAAATAACAAGGAGAATTGCTGACCTATGTAGTCCCTAAATTCGTATTCGACGTTTTTTCTACGTCGTATTTTTGCCTCAGTCTTCCGACGTAAAGACCGAGAGAAGAACTTGTCGTCTGGGAGACGTACAGCTTTGTGTGCGACTACTTCGGAAGTAAACGCATACCTTCGGCACATATCCATGCGGAGGGAATCTAACAGTATCCTTAGAGATCTGAAAGATATCATGATGCTGATGCTGAATAAACATACCTTCATCGCTTGAACCTCCGGTAGCTTGAAGTTCCGAGGATGGCAAACGACCACACTTTGAATCCAATCCGTAGATGCTAACCGTATGGCCGTGGAACCACCTGAGCAGTAGCTATCGCATGTTCAAAGGATGAATGTTCATACAAGATATTATGTCGGCCAATGACTGACCCAACGGCACCGATCTTCATATAATCTTTCTCGTCCTGGAGTGCTTTAAGGAACTGGGTAGCTTTCAATAAGCAATTCTAAGCTAACATAAGCGTTAATGATGCACTTTTGTCAGTCTCGCGTCAACTACGGCAGGCCGATTTTTTATCAATAACGGTATCCGGCGGAGTTTGGTTCTTATCCACTCGTAGGCGGCTAGGTTAATGCTTGCCGGACGTCGCAGACGACGATGAGGGTATACGTTCAATGGTGGTCCTGTCATTACGTGTCAAGTGAAATCGAAAGCGCAAGCTCACGTGTGGGCGTACCTTGGAAATAATCCGGTACCCAAACATCACAATCAAGTCGCATGGCTAGGTTGTCGGCCAGGATACGAGAGTTCTCAAGTGGGGCATCCGTCAGAAGCAGGATTGCTCGCTCAGAATGTTCGTCCTTGGCATCGATATTGGGCGACGGAGAATAGTAGGCGCCGTGCGTGCTGATGTACCCAATAGGCTCACATCGAGGAAGGTCGAAGGTCGCACACCCGGCACAACAGCTCATAGTAAGAATAAGGGGGATCAGCCAGCACAGTGTTGCGAGATTTATGGGCAGAAAAGGACGCTCAGCAAGATGCGGGCGGTGTTTCACGTCATGCCTGTCCAAAAATAAGACCGAGTCTATACAGAGCAAGATTCCCAAGACATACTGTGACAGAAATTACGAGATCATCACTGGGAGTGTTAATGGGAACACTCGCTGGCAACGAACAGTGAGTCATGAAGCAATTACGTACATTAATTCGGCCTTACGTCATCACTTCAAGTTTCTTCCACTACAGAGACGTTAACGTTGTAATTCAAGTATCTTTAAGACTTCAAAGCTTCAATAACATGCATGTACATCAAATATATATGGGTGAACACACCTCATCACCAGTCCATCACATCAATGATGAGAGGACAGCCTTGAGCACAGCCGGAGGTCCACGTCCAACAGGGCTAATTCACCGGTATCGTTGTTAACTCCTGTCATGTATGGAATGCAAATACAGAGGGAACGATTTGATGCAGCATGCACATGTCATTTGTCAAAATTGCACCTAGCGGTCACGTGGAGCTTAGGGTAGGCTCTCTCGCGTTTTGGTGTCCCGTGGCCGACAAATTCGATCTTAATAAGGAACCTACTGTCCGTATCCTGTATTTGTCCTCAAGTCTTCCCACATACGTACAATGGTGTCCTACTCTTCAGCAAAGAAGTGACAATCATACGCGAATTTCTTGTTTGAAGACAAGGTAAATACACTTTTGGTAGACTTTCCACATGGTTAAGCGGCTTTCAGACCAGAGACAAACTTCAGGCTAGAGGTTCAAGTCTGATGCGACCTACGTCAATAATACATGACGTGAGTAAGAGTTACCAAGTACACTCCTTTTCTCTCATAATTCTAGGACTTCGCACAAATTCTCAGCGATCTTCATATGTAAAACTTTCAGATTTAGTGCATTATTCACACATTATTTATGGGGCTACCTCTGGTAGACCTTGTCAAGTCGTTCTATGGTCAGTCACGAAGGCCAACCACCCGCTCACCAGGTGACCCTATATTTGGATGTCCGTGATGACTAAAAACATCAAGGCCCTGAGCGATTGCCCAGGAATTTTCCCTCTATTCTCACTCCAATATGTATACCACTTCCTCAATATTTTTCAAGTCTTTGGCGGATGCTGGGATCACCCATGCTTTCGTAAACTGGGGTTCAGACCACCCCGCACTTCTGGAGGACCTAGAGCGGCAGCGCGTTGAAGGTGATGGGACAACGAAACCAGAGATCGTAACGTGTCCTAATGAAATGGTTGCATTGAGTGCTGCGCAAGGATATGCACAGGTCACGGGAAAACCAGCTGCCGTGATTGTGCATGTCGATGTCGGGACACAAGTGCGTGTTCCGGTTGATTTCGTCTATCAAATATAGATCGGGTGCTTAATGTCGTTTAGGCGCTCGCAGGAGCCATCCATAACGTTGATCGTGGCAGAACACCTGTCTTAATCTATGCAGGAGCCACTCCATTCACCACTAATAAGGAGCTGAAGGGAGGGAGAAATGAATGGATCATGTGGCTACAAGGTACTGATTTCCTTCGAATGAGAGTTCTTCCCCTTCAATGAGAGAAGACATACCCGATCAGTCCGCCATAATTCGCCAATACATGCGGTACGCGGCCCAACTTTCTGATGGCTCGACTGTAGCGCAGTATATCGGCAGAGCTCTACAAGTGTAGGTCTTCTCAATATTTCTTGACTAAGATTCTAATCACCTTGTTTGACAGTGCGACAAGCGAACCGAAGGGACCTGTATATTTATGGGCTCGCCGGGAGGTCATGGAACAAGAAGTTCCCAAACCTTCAAAACCTCTTGACTACCAGCTTTGGCCTGCGATAGAACCAAATGGTTTATCTCCAACAGGTGAGTTAGCTCCCAAGATTACCGCGACAACCCCACCTTACCTTATCTCAAGCCGCATCAAACATTGCCTCTGCCCTCCTTTCCTCAAAATTCCCCCTCATTATAACCTCCTTCCTTGGACGCAACCAGAACGCCGTCCCCGCGCTCATCGCCCTTTCCACACTCCTCTCCATACCCGTCGTCTCAACTTGCCCAAGCGCCGTCAACTTCCCCTTCTCGCACCCATTCTTCGCAGGTCACTACTTCCTCGCTCCTGGCATGCACACCCCGTACCTCCCAGCGGCAGACACCATTCTCATCATCGACTGCGACCTCCCCTGGATCCCAGCGAACAACGCCCCGTCCCCCGATGCGCGCGTATTCATACTCGATGGGGGCGACCCGCTCAAGACGACGATGAACATTGGATTCTGGCATGTTGCTGCGGAGATGGTGTGTCGTGCGGATGCGGAGCGGGCACTCGAACAGATTATGGATGTCGTGAAGAGTGGTGGTGAACATGGAAGGTCGTTGAATGAGACGACCTTCAGCAAGGACGTAGTAATGCGCGGGAGGTCGATGAAGGTTCGCCATGATGAGATGGTACGGCTGATGAATGAGGCAGAGGCAGCGTATCCTGAGGTCAACCGCGCGGGTAATATACCGGCGGCATCGATTACTGTCCCCAATATCATTGGAGTACTTCGGGAGGTGACCCAACGTGCAACATCGAGTCACGGGCATGCCCTTAGGACGTTGTTCCTGAACGAGAGTATCAGCAATTATCAGACGACGTGGATGCACTTAAGGCCTGAAGAGTCTGGTAGTGTGATCAGTTCAGGCGGGTCGTCGTTGGGATGGGCTCTTGCTGCTGCTGTTGGTGCTCACATTGGAGGAGAAGTCAAGAAAAAGAAGGAGGGGAAGGGTTATGATTTGATCGTGGCGATTGTCGGCGATGGCACGTATATGTTTGGGATTCCAAGTTCGGCGTACTGGATGGCGCGGAAGTATAAGACGGTAAGCTCGGTCGGTCTAAGCCTCCAGGCATGAGGTTGAAAACGATGACTTCAGCCATTCCTCACAATCATATTGAACAACGGTGGTTGGAAGGTCAGATGCTTTCGATATCCAAGTATTCGCTTCTCATTAGATCCTGCAGTCTCCTAGGCTCTCCATGCTTGGTGTTCACCCTGATGGCCACGGAAGTAAGGCGACTGGCGAGAAACTCACCGTCGGCTTTGGTCCTGATTGTCCAGACTACTCGCAAATTGCGGTCGCAGCTTCTGCTGGTTGGGCATGGGGCAAAAGCGTTGGTGCCGCTGGCGCTGACGACAGCGGCAAGGAAGGTTTGAATCGCGTCATTGAGCAGGCTGTTAAGATCGTCCTCGAGGAACATCGTTGCGCCGTCGTCGACTGTATCATTCAATCTATATAAATTGAACTTTCCTTGGTTGCCAATTGATACTCTTCTACAAACTATTTTCATTCAATCATCGCCTTTCAGACATAGCCATTCCGAGCGTGTTTAAAACTCCTCAAGTCTCTAATGTGTTAATATTACAATCGTCTTTTTGCTGGAGATAGATTTGTGCCGCGAGGTAACTTGGAGAGCTTATACTTGTCATGGTCCCAGCAAACTTAGTCTAATGCCCGCTATGTCATTTGAAACTGAAACCTTTGTGCTCTTGTGAGCGTTGATTGAGCTTCGGAGTACGAAAAAAAAAGCTTGTCGCGATTCTCAACGCTGAGTCGATAGTGAACGCCGTATCTCTACAGCGGTGCAATCACACATCGACGCTTCATCTTTTCCCGTACTTTGCTATGTCAAGGCGCCTTGAATTTACCCGTAGGACAGAGCAATCTGACGCCCGACTGAGGCCCCTTGAAAGCTGAAGTGTTGAGACTCCAACTTTGACCTAATCATGCCTGCACTAAACATACCTAAGGTTCCAGCGTTTTTGTGTGTATCTACCGTCCATCTACTGTTTCTGGCTTCTGCAGTGTTTCCATCTCACTATGATCTTCTGAAATCTGGAAACACTCTGACCTTGCATCGTCTCTGCTCACGATGTCGCTGGAGTTTAAGAAATACTACTTGGATCCACCTCACTCCTGCAACAACACCCGAGGATTCGGTCCATGTCATAATCCAGATGTTGCTGGAATCGGCCAACAGGTCTCAGATAAGATGATTTTTGTTCGTTCGTCATTACCAATAACCATCTGATCAGTCTACATGAACTTTGGTACGTTTCCGTTTATTGATGGAGGCACCACTCATGCAGCTGGAATTCCAATATCAGATTTCAATAGACATTGGGCTCATCTCTATCCCGACACTTGTCCGACCAATGCTCTATGCACATCTCGGTATGATTCATTCTTTGCTTCGAGCAACAATAATTTCTGTCTGTTCGAGATAACTCACGAGTAATGACGGTGTATTCGTTCTTGTCACGATTGCTTCGCCGGCAAGTTTCGCGCTTTGGATTCATGCTTTGTGGTCTTTGTGGTATCCCGTCTAAGGACATAATTTTTTGAGATTTGCATCGTCGCTCAGTCTTGTGTTCGAAATCGTGATGATCTGCGTATTTCTTGTTCTCTGCAAGCTAAAACCTTGGAGACAACCTCAATGTAAGCCATACGGAAAACAGGATTGGATCAGACTGCTTTGAGAGCTACCTTACATCTGTGTTGGGCGGCAGTCGTTTTCATTTTGTTTCAGGTCGTGCCTTTCAGCACGGCAAGTCTAGTCAAGCAGTCCCTCTTTGTAAGTGATGTTACTTTTCCGACTTACTTGTGTAGATCTTTGCTGATACGAGCAATTTTCTCTCCATGTCTAACACACCACTTTTTGCTTCGCTCGTATTTCCCATGAAGGTGTTTGAAATAGTAACAACAGTTTTTTTTGTTGACTTGCCCACAATTTCAATATTGACCTACGTGTGTATCGTCCTCACTTGGAGAAAGCTTTACTATCATGAATGGCCTGACAAACATCATCTCCGTACAAGTTCGGCGAATATTGTACGGCTTTCCTGGAATCTGTATCGGCTTTCGGCTAATTGCATTTACGACAGCTTCCTCCCTCATCGTCATTGCGTGCTCCTTATTCCTCAACCATTTGCTATTCTACTCACTCCCAATGTAATTGTTTAACCAAAGCCTTTCAGACCCACTGCGAACCACTTATTCCCTCCAAGTCTAAGTTAATCCACGACACTTATTATGTTTTCTGCTCCTATTGGTTCCTTGAATGGCTAACTACCTCAGTTTGGCCCTCCAAAAAGTTTCTGTCGATTCAAACGATTTGGTAGGCATGGCTATCTATAATTCACAGTCTTTGATCTTGTAGCTCACCGGGGTTGACATGGGTCAGGAGCAACTATGACGAGAGCTCGCATTGTCAAATTCATTTTGCTCGGTATCGCTCCTGATGCAATGTGGATCCAGTTTGATTAATACCAACCCAACCCTGTCATCAGAGATCCTTTGGCCAGGTATGAGACCCAGATCTCGGATTTAATTGCAAGCTCCGAAGTAAACATCTGCATAGTTTGTCTCCGCTTCCAGAGCTGCATCCCTCATATCTGTTGTGTGGGAGGTAAAGTGAGAAACATGGTGGGCAGTCTTGCGCTCCCAGGTATTGCTAAAAAAGTATGGAGATAGACTATAGACTGCCTTTCCAAAAGCCTTCAAGCAGAATTTCCGGACCATTCGCTGGCATCATCGACTTCTCCGGTGCTTACTAGTAAGCGTTAACCACCTCTCGCTGGCGCTATCGCACTGCCTATAACTTTCTCATCTTGATGTGTTCGTGTATCTATATAGATCCGGTTCAAGCCTCCAGTTCTATTGTAATTCGTGTCTCTTCTATTCCTTAGTTCATAGATCCTGAAGATTTAATCTCTTACAGTTCCTTATCAGGACGCGGATAACGAAACTAAAATTCGACGTATATATATAACTTCGCAGTCTCTAAGTAATCTAATATCATTTGGCCACATCCAAGTGACCGTGTGTTATTCCTACCGCGGTGACGAAACGTCACAATGTCCTTCTCTTTATTCAGCGGGTCATACGTTTTCAAATTGCTCGGGCACTGATTTAAACAATCTTTATTTTACAATTTCCGAGTGTTGATTACATGACAGTACTGATAGTCCCGACAGAATGGCTGGCGTACAAATCCCGCTGGACTGCGTTTAAACCCCTTCAAGCGGCAGTATTAGTCTTCTGCTCTGCCTTGCCCTTCTCCTGCTGAACGTTGCCTATTATTCGGAATTAGACTGTACTGAGATACACCCCAGAAAATGTCTCACCGGAAGTTTGCTGGGCTTTGTCGCCACTGACAGCGCCGACGATGGAATCCTTGTACCCGCCAATGCGATCGACGGTGCCTTCCGCGTAACCCTTGGCCTGAGCCGCTTTGTACTCCGCTTCACCTTCGGCGTGTTCCTTCTTTCCAGACTGCTGCCACGAAGTCGACCCCGTGAGGTTGCCGACCTAAAGAAACGTAAGAAATCCAGGGGAGGAAGTTTCGCACGTTCACGCACAGTCTCTACAGCTGATCCTTTAACAGAATGGAGCTGACCGGTAGTTTTGCTGTGGTCGACTCTTCAGTAACAAGTTAAGGCCCAGAAATGAATTGAATACGAACTTGGGAGATCCGTTGGAAGTCATTGTAATGTAAAGTAATTGCAGTAATGGTATCTGGGGGTATTGGTTCGAAGTAAGGAGTGCTTTATCTGGGGGAACGTCTTTTATACTCGCGCAGATATCTATGACGCATTTTCATGCAATGACGTCCTTCCACAGTAAATGGCATGTGATCGAAACAAGTGATAACGTCACCTAGGCAAGATCCGGTTTGATCGACACTTAACATGGGATGTGCACATTCTTGTGGCTCTCGTGTTCCCTGTTAGTCCACAAGAGGTGCTTTAATATGATGGAGGTATCAAAATTGTATGATACATTGGACCTGGGACTATCTTCCATAACAATAGAGTCGCCATAACTGAAATCCGCACGCAATTTTAGCGAAGTAAGAGAGCGCAAGTGTTGCGAGTGATGCAGGGCTACAAAACAATTGAGTATCGGTTGAGTGCAAAAGGAATCCACGGGCGGCGCGGCCACGTACAAAAAGGTAGTGCAGAAGAATGCATGGAGGGGAAAAACGAGGGACGAGATGGCAGGGAGACAACTCATTATACTTCTCTCCAAAGCAGATCCGTGTTAATGTCTGTCTCAACACGATAAACACCGTTAACGGCATTGACCACCGTCCGATCAAAGTCGTTCGCAAAAACTACTCGGGTGATAGTCGGGGTGTACAAGCGCATCTCGCTAGCCAAGGCACGAAATGCAGGAGGCGAAGCAGGCGCAGGCACCCATTCAGATATTTCAACCTCAACACATTCCACGTGAGGCAATCCCATCAAGAGGCTATAAAATTGCAGGCGCTAAATATGAGATTGAACAGCATAAGAAATAAAGTGATGATAATAAACGTAAGTTGCGTACCTCTTTTCCCATGATTGGCAAAACGAGTGTGCCGATATAGCGCAGCTCGCTGATGGTAGGTTGAAAGCGGACGATGGAGGAAAGAAGTTCCATGGAGAACGCCTCGCTATATGCAGAATCCGCGATATCAAGGGAACGGAGATGCCGAGTGGAGAGCTTTATCTTTGAAAAGAGTAGAGTCATTTCTTTTCGCTTCTCGAAGAGATCGGAGCGCGAGAAGCAAGCCTTAAGGTGGGTTATAGGCCGCCCCGGGACTATAGCTATCGCAGCTTCCGAGAATGTGCACTCCAGAGTCGCCAGATTAGGAAGAGAGTTCGTGTTGAGGAAAGGGGAGGGAGGGGATTCACTATTTGTAATTGTGACGGAGCAGGTTTCATTATAATCCAGTATGCAGAGATCGTTGAGGTCAACCTGGGTATTGAGAAACTTGACGAGGTGGAAGTCCCAATCTAGGTCGCAATGAAATCGTCGAAGCCGAAAAGTACAATGGTCAAGGATCCATGCAACGGCTTTATCTGTATTATAATCAATATGGATATTCAGGTAACGTAGCCTTTTTGCCTTTTGCAGTGCACTCGAGATCGTGGGCCAATAAGCATCAGGCAAGGGTATCGTTTGACTATCGCTATCGTCCCGAATTCCATTTTCAGTGTTATCGTCGCTATCGCTGTCGTCATCCGATAGACTGATTGTAAGAGCATCGACGAGAATAGAAAGCCGAGGTTGTTCGGCGAGGGTGTTGCAGATAGTAATCGTGTCATCAATCTCACGCAAATAGAGGGTGTTGTACAGTGCACGTTGGCAGACATATTGGAAGCCTTTTGAGACCCTACAGAGAGTTGCTATGTCGCGACGGCTCTCAAGGTAATTGACAATGTTGCGATAAGCCTCCAATGTCAATTCCATATACTCGGAAGCATAACCTGACCCTGAAGAGTGAGGCATACCGGGCCAAGAAATTCAGGAAGACTCACAGGCTGTCGCTCAGGAGTATTGGAAGATTTGTGAGAAGCGCCGGGTGAATTGGGTTTCAAAAAATCAGAAAATCAGGAAAAAAGCAAGCCGATGACGAGGGAGAGAAAATAACGACGTTCAAAATTGTCAAAGTGAAATAGACTGCGATGTCTATTTAAGCGGGGCATCAGAATCGTGGAAACCCATACGGAGACTTTTCGGAACAGAGGAATCCGATCTGACCGTGGTTAGTCAGTGAAGTGTCTAAAGCAGTCTCCATTTCGCAGGTCTTCCGCCTAGCTTCCCGTCGAGCCCTGTCCCTTTTAATCTTTCTTAGTAACACATTCCTGAAGCAGCGGTTCTTTCTTACCAATTGAGATATCCACATGGTAGCCATGTGGTTATCGTGTGAGTCCGGGAGCTTAAAACTTTATTGAGCGAGAGTTCGTTGGTGACTGTCGTCGTCAATACATGTACAAGGTAAAGATCTCGGGAACTTCTCATCACCTTTTCCGAAAGTCTAGCACGTGCTCCCGTCAGTGGAGAACCATCATTGAAGAGATATGATTGTCAAGGAAGTTAATGAGCGACGTGAAGATCCGGCCCGTTGGAAGGGCCTTGCTTAGTACAGAGCACGATAAAAGTTTATATTCAACCTGATCCAGCCGGCGTGTACGTCAAGTTATTTTAATACTGCATCGTTTGCGGTGAATAACTCACAGGGACAGAGGATATATCTTGAGATTGACAAGGCCAATGTCATCCAACGGTCATTCCGCAGTATTTCTTCTCAGGTCATACAGTAAATTTGTTATCATTCAACCATTGCTTCATCAAACTCCCACTGAAAGAGTCAGCGAAAGCAAGAAAGCGTCTTGGGTCAATTGTGGTCACATCTGTGTGTATTTATCAGCCTTGAAGGAGCTTAAGATCGGCTGATGAATTGCGGTATAAGGTAGGTTCTGACCAAGCTTGTACAGTAAGCTTAACAGATAGACATCTTCAGGGTGAGAAAGACACATATATACCGTGGAAGCAGCAGCGCTTGAGGCCAGAAACCAAAAGCAGTGAATATTACATCAATGACAACTTGATTGTCAACAGAAGAGACGTTTAAAGAGTGGAATGGTCATACATATCGGAAGATGTGCGGGGCAATCGAATTCTATATAGCGTCAGTTAAGTGATTCAAAAACGGTCGGAAGCTTAGCAGTGAATATGACCTTGCCAATCGAGAGACGGAAAGAAAGATGTCAGCGAAATGGTGGAAAAAGGGTATCATATATGGGCAGGATAACTATCATATCAGCAAACTAGGACATAAGCACTAAGACCGTAGCGCTAGATGGCTTAATACTGACTTACATGTTTACTCAAGTTTTTCGAGCTCTTCTAGTCGTGACAACACAACGTCTTTACTCGTCTCTTCAATCTCCCCGGCAAGGAAAATCTCATCGAGGATGGCATACACCTAGAAAGAATTGAGAAGGAAAGACACTGCACAGTTATGGTGCACACTTTGTAAAAGTTGAATACCAAATCAAGCTCGCACACATTGTCGAAGAACGAATCTACCGAGGGTCAACGGGATGAATGACGTAATCCAGCAGTTTGAACGTACCCAAGATCTCCACGAAAAGGTGAATAGCTTCAAGATATGCAAGCTCATTGTCATTAGCATCAACGCAGAGGCAGAAGAAGAGTCCTGCATAACGCCGATATACGATCTTGTAATTACGGAACTAGAAAAGTTTAGTCAAGCTGCTCAAGTCTTTGATTGGGTGGAAGGATACCTCTACGAAGTTTGATTGATATTTCTGATCTCGTGGCGCCACTAATCGATGTACTTCACCGCGAAGGCGAACCTGGTAGAACAGTCAATAGACTTTCATAAAACAACTAGATATGGGTTCAAACTATACTTTTTCATCGTCATCGTATGGCACATACCATTTAGACAGCCTTGTCTTGCCTTGACGATTCTGTAATGACACTAAGACTCTTTTTGCTCAACACACTCCATCGTGGTCAAGTTCACCTGGACGAGAATAAATCTGATCATGGTAAATGACACTGTAGATCGACATAATATTTGCCGAGAGGTATGTTGACAAGCATCACCACACAAGCGCAAAGTGATTATATTTGAAAGTTTAATGAGTATATTTGTTAGTTTCTACAACGTGAGCTTATGCCATAAAGGTCCTCTATACAACGCCAATGATCTCTCCAACAATACTCCTAAATGTCTTCCTAGGATCGAATTGTTCCCGGACTTTGGCAAACCTTTGTAGGCTCTGAAAGAAATATAAGGAGAGGGTTTCGCTGAAGTTCGTGTAAACGCACATCTTGATCCAAGTTCTTTACTGCCTGTTTGAAGATATCTCTGGTGTTCTTTGTCCAATGGGGCCGGACAGGGAACTGTAAAGTAATATCAGGGATATGCGGTAACTCATTTATTTATCAGACAACAGACCTCATCGATCAACGTCTTTGCAAGTGTTCCATACCTGCATTTTAAGTGATGAGCAATATTAAATGAAGGAGAAACCTTTGCACACCATTCTTCATTGTAGCGATGATGGTCACCTGTAGTCGGTAAAAAGGATGGAAAATCGAACATAATGGCTCCCTGGAAGACTTATGGATCAAGCATTGCATGCATAGAACAAAGGCATTAACCTACTTTAGACCAATCAGCAGTCCTATTTCCCACTCTTTCAGTGGTCTGTCCCAAGAAGCTATCAAATGGTTTACCAAACTACAGAATCTTAGATTCAAGGTCAACATCCAGTGCAATAATGACATGTTCCAACCTTGATATTGATTCCGCTGATGGTCGAGTGTCAGGAACATAGGAAAGCGCGGTATCTCGTGATCTGACCTGCGGTATGTTGAAGTCACTGCCTTGCCGTCAGCTGCTGCTTGATCGAAAAGTTCTCGAATCCGCTTCAGCAATGCATTAGCCTGAGTGACAGGAACCGCAAACTCAAGCGTTTTCCCTCTGAGCCCATAATCCCATTCCGGCTTCAAACCCGGGTATAAGCCGCCGATGAGTACGTCATAAGCGTATCCATGCACAGGCCATGATAGGAGCGGCAAGTTAGTATGTTTGTCTGAATGTGTCGGAAGCTGTAATGCAAGGCTCTCAAATCTCGCACGAACAACGTACCATGAAAGTTTGGTGCACTCCAAAGGTCGAAGAAAATTCTTTCAGTCACAAAGTTAGGGAAACTCAAATTCTGTCCACTGTTCAAAAGATTGAGAGCCAGAGCTGCTTCTGTACCCGTCACCGAAAAAGTGGACTTGCAAAGGGTATGAGGACATTGAGCAAGTTACAAACTGAAAGACGAATACCTGGAACGCGTTCCCTGGGTGTGTGATAGGGGCCACACCATAAGTTCTCAAGTGGAACTTCTTTTGACCTAGAAAAAGCCATAAGATGGAGTGCCGTATGGTCAATGAGGGAACTGTATACCTGGCCACCACTAGACATGGAAGCTTCATCAGGATGGAAACCATGTACACAATTGATACACATACCCAATAATTTGCAGTCACATATGGCGATATTTGAGCGTAGATGTCTCCATTCAAAACATGGTCTTCGTCAAGAACGGTTTGATCGGCATAAACTTTGAAATCGGCCAGGATTCCAAGTTTGATTCTAGCAATTACACCAAGGAGTCCCAATGAAGTGGTCGCTGATAGCCACGTGTCGTTGGTTTGGTCCTTCTGCAAGTGAACGAGATCACCTACGACTTTTTAAGCTATGGCTGACGACAATCGAGACGTTGAATACCATTTCCATTAATGATGTCAAATGCTAGAGCCGCGCTTGAAACCTGCGAATCCTCTCGTAGCGAGGAACGATGAGCGCCCATCGCCACAGCGCCAGCTTGTTAAGCCATGAGGACAGGTGCACTAAACAAGCCAGGTAAAACGCATACCAACAGTAATGTTCCAGTTAACTGTTTGACCATGAATCATTGGAGGCTTCGAAAAGAAGGAAAGGCTTACCGAGCGTATAACCTAATGAAGCGCCTCGAGAGTGGAGCCATTCAGCGCTGAAATTATCAGGATATCGTAATGGTTCATTAAAAATCGTGCATACACTTGGGGAAAGGTGACACCAGCCTCAACTACAACACTACCCACGCCATCTTGAAGAACAAGGTCGGAAATCCCATTGACGGCATCCGTCTTGATGATTATAGTGTTAGGATCGTCAGAACACATGGTATCATCTATACTTCGTTGGAACAAACTAGTAAAATTATTTGACAACTCACACCACATATGTCCATTCTGATGATGGGGGGTGTGTCAATATGTGGCAGGTAACCATGCAGCCAACGTACACCACTGGCTCTCACTAACTGTCCCTGTCTAACTGCGTCTTTCACAATTGTTTGCATCTCGTCGACCGTTGAAGGTCGAAAGACCTTGAGGACGCTGTTGCACGCAGGAAAGCCAGGGCCATCGAACGTATTGTAGGGTTCACCTAGCATAAAAGTAACGATCGAAAAGATGGTGTTGCGAACCAGCACCTCCACAAACCTTTTGCTAGATTTGCTAAGCTCAGCGCGCTCAAAAGCACCAAAAACCTAAGCATTCTGACAGAACACTATCGGGGCGAGAAGTAATATACCTGGGCGTAGTATACTCCGTCAAATGCATCTGTAGCCTCCAAAGCCCTGAACGGGAAGCATGTGATGTTTAACCCACGAGACTCCACGAGTTTACGACCACAGGAAGAATAAGAAGCTTACCTAGGAGCATGTGGCCCAAAAAATGGAAAAATTGCATCTTTGGCAGAAGTCGGAAGAGTACTTGCGATTTTATGTCGTTATCAAATCAGCGGATAATGTCCCAAACGACCATGTAAGCATGCGAGTACTGTTTGAAGTTTGCAATATGACCTGTCGTTTGATGGTATTAGTGGCACCACGTGCAACCAGTCATTCTTGGGCGCTTTAGTTGGGCAAGCCGAACATCATGCATCAATCTTTGAATGATGTCCTCACGATGTAACTGCTGTCGGGTATAGAGATTGATTTCAGGTTCAATCTAATCCCTTGCCGTATCTGTCCATTCAGCTTTTGGTAATCATGCTTCAAGGTATCCCTTTCGACGTTCTGATTAGGATTTGCTCCCACCTTGACTTATCCCATGTCCTTTCCTTTGTTTCTGTAAATCTATTCCGAAACTCGTACCCAGACACGACGAGCTGACCTTTTCAAAGGTTTGTTCTTCATTACGACAAGTAGCGGACTCGAGATTCCTGTGGATAGATGTCCTGGAAAGGACTGGAAAGACTCGAAATTTGGCTTGTCCCATCGGTACTGATCTTTCTCAAATGGACATCGGTGGACTAAGACGTGTGGCTCGTCATACCAATAAATTAGAACGCAACTGGGGCCTAGAAAGGCCTCGCATTGCACGATCGGTCAGAACAACTCAGTTTTCACATATGGAGAACGAAGAACCGGCTGCCATTCTCGCTGCTATCCCGACGACGCCTTTTGTCGTGTTGTATCTCAAAAGACGGAAGCAAATTCTTATTTGTGATAGCAATGGTCAGATGCCGCTACAAAGGATCCATGTTGGCGTAATAAGACGCCGTGCGCATTTTGATGACTCTGGAAACCATTTGATTGCAGTTCTAGTTCACGATCGAAATGCGTAGGTGCAAGGCATTACGAGCGGGTATCCATCGCTGACCACTTGCTTCAGATTACTATTAAAAGTTATCTCTATCGAATACGAGGCTGGAGACAATCTGAGTGTCCGAGAACTCCTTTTGACAGATCCTCCGTCTCAATATCTGAACGGATGTTTGTTTGTTGCTCCAAATATAGTCGGTCTCCTTTGCGATGGCGACGATGGGAGGTCTTTCATCCACATAGTCGATTTCACGCAAAGGTTGTCTGTCGAGGTCCCAATAGCCCCGGTAGAGCTGGTGGTAAATGTTCTCATATATAGACATCATCAAAGGCTAATTCGTACCTATGGAGGGCAACCGATCCATCTCTTTTTCAGTCGTCAATAAAAGACTTTTCATAATAATTGCATGGAACGACGATGATACAGGTCGTGAAACCTACAATATCTACCGCTGCCCAGTCGACAAACTCTCATCAGGGAAAAGCCTTAATTGGACAGAACCAGCCATTGAGCTCGCCGCACAATTGGTCATTTCCGATCTCTCGGAAGGTCTTGACAGAGAGATCGTAGAGTTGAAACTATCACCATTCGGATTCCACAATCTCCACGTCGTGAATCCAGAAGTATTCGCTGGAATCACCTACGCATCCTTCTGGCCCCTCGAGCAGATTCATACCCGCACAGCTCGTAGCATCGAGAATGGAAAGACGATAGAAATGGAGGGCAAGGTTGGGTCCCACTATTATGACTATTCTGCACCTTGGCTTCTAGCTTCGAGTCATTCTGGGATATATTCAGTCCTTGTTATGCATCACGCCGACCAAAGCCCTCAGCTGTGCCTCCTGCAATGGGACTCGGACCCACCAGCCATCCATGCTCGTACGCTTGACGTTCCTCGTTACATTAACTTGGCAGAAATCTATTCCGTGGCAATCGAGGACAGGTATGGCGTAGTATATCTATCTCATGCACAAGGTTATTTGTTTGCTCTACCTTATGCGTAACGAGATAGATAATAAATTACCGATTTCCTGGGTTATCAGACATCTTCACGCAAAAAGCACCTCATATCAGTCAAAAGACATACGAATCCCGTCCATACATTCTACGGGGTAGCTACACCACACTAATGCACAACGTCAATTAGTATCTAGTTCGATATTTAAAGCCTACTTTTGTCTGCCTGTAACGAACAAATTCAGCCATGCATTGTTACTCTGAACACGCAGAACCATTCGGACGTCCATCAACCCAAATGTACTCAACACCATCAATATCAACATCCTAACGTCCTTTGAATACAGATACGGCGCCTTCGTATGCAAAAGACGTCCTGACAGTTGGGGGCGTGGGGAACTCTCGTAAATAGGATCACCGCGTGATTGCCTTTCTTCTGCTGCGGCATGCTTCTTGTCAATTTTTGTGTCACTTTTAGGGAGGTGCGTTTCATGATCATTAATTTTTATCTTCTTTGCCTGCGAGGGTTTAACGCCTGGATACTCATAATTCCACCACGCCCTGTGAATCTTTCGATTATACACTGTCCTTTCGGCGAACATACATGGGACTTGAAGTTTGAGTATTTGAGTGCTGAGGCTTTTTTGTATGGTTGTTCCTGAGCAGATGGCGGCTTGCTCTTGAACACGAAAAGCACAACACGAAAAGGGATCAAATTTTAAGACCATCAAACTATATTGTAAGGGGTTATCCTAGTGAGGAGCGTTTCAATCTAATATTACATCAACTCGGCTGAAATATTCCTTCCGTATTCAATCGACTTCAGTAGCAAACCGGCAGTTTATTTAAAAGATGGTGTTTAAGCATCGATTTCAACCCAATCAAACTCGTCATCTTTGATATTGGGCTGCTCAGAGAATGTATACTCGCCCTCACGAGCAATGACAATGAAGTCATCGATGACCTCTGCTTCGACATTGGGCATGTCGGGAGTGTTGAGATCAACGGAAACGAACTCAGTGTCTTCGTTGGGAGGCAAAAATGCCTTCGTGGGTGTATCAGTGAGCATATGACTGGGTATAGTGACTCCAGCCTCATTGGCCAAAGTTGCAGGTTGGACGAGGCTGGGTGCAGGCTCGATGGTGTCTAGCGCAGGCTGTGAGGAACCAGCACTGGGTTCGAGAGATTCCTTATACATGACCGGAGTCCTCCATTGGTTTTTCACCTCCTTGAATTCCTCCAATGCTGCATACGCGCAGTCCTGGCGAGGATATACAAGACGATTGGCAGCACTCCCCGATCCAGCAGGGATGGAGGGAAGAGTGTCATGTTCAGCGGGGGAAGTGAACGTTCCTCCAACAATGGCGCGTGTTTCGTTGGAGAAAGGGATTTCGCTGGTGGCGTTAGGATCGGTAACCGCAGTAGTGGTGTAATGCTCTTTGAGACAAGAGGTAAGAGCGCCTTCCTTGTGCTCAACAGCTCGGATTGGAAGCTGCTTTCGAGATCCAGTAGGTTTGACTTGCGCTCGAGCGCTCAGGCACTCGCGGAAGGCAGGGTTGAGTAGGGAAGCAGAGGGAAGAAAGACAGAGCGACGAGCAGAGTCCCTGCGGAATAGCATGTCCGTGCCCTGTAACGTTGGAGCAGAGGGGATTGCGAGAATGTATCATCCTGGCGGTCGAACTGGTGGTGTTTATAGAGTGAATAGTGGTACTGGATAGTCAGGACCCAAACTGCTGAAATTGTCCATGCACGTGATGTGCCCGGGGAAGAAAATACCTGTTACAGCCATTTTCATAACGTTATGTAGCGGGAATAACGCTATAACGTTAGATAGACCCTGTATGAGTTTCACTTGTTTAGTTGTTTGGCCTGATATCCGCGATGCCGGACTTGGTGCCGAAGCGTAACTAGTGTAAAATTAGTCTGAGCTATGAAAAATGGCCGTAGTGATTCTTCGGCAAGCGCTCCGGCATCGCGGATATCAGGCCAAACAACTAAACAGGCGAAACTCAATTGGTCTAACGTTATGAAAATCTGTAAGGAATGTTAGTGGCAGAGTTGTTGGACATATAGTCCAGGTCTCCGCACATCCGAATATGCACGTGATAGGTAATTGGTTCGTTGGTTCACGTGAATACAGTCCTCAGTTGTCTACTATCAACGATTGACACTGAGGCTGTAAGTTACTGTTTTTCCTCTTCCTTACATAGATGATTGAACTTTTTCCGTAGTTGACCTCTACGCTGTTTTAGGTATAGAATAATAAGTTGTCTACTATCAACGATTGACACTGAGGCTTTGACCTCTACGCTGTTTTAGTTCTAGGTCTGACAAGAGTTAAACGTATCTTAAAGAAATGAGCAACTGGGTGTCCTCTTCGCGTTAAGTTAAATGAAACCCCGTGAAGAGACAAGACAGAATATGTACGTGAAGAAGATATATCTGATATTACTATGATTTATGAATGATGGATTGATTATATGAAGTAGTAAGAGAGAGTGAGAACTGTCATAAATAAGAGGTGTGGGTGGATGGGTCCACAGACGAAGGGTTTTCATGGTTGACAACACTGGCATCTCTGGGTTTCCCAGTTTCCCGCGATTTCGTGACTCTCCGGCGTCCTTTCGTTAGCCTTATACGCAGAAAACATATATAGACCCAGCTGTAGTAAGTAGCGTAGGACAAGCTCTCCGAATACAGGACTTACACCAGTTCTCTCATGGAGGCTGCGACACTTGCTTACCCAGCAACCTCGCGTTACAACTGGGTCACACCCTAGTCATGCATCAAAATAAGCACTCTGTTCATCTCGTGCCTCCTCCCGAATTGACCTGTGCTGGTTGAGCCCACCTACAAATCACAAACTGTATATTCACTACCTACATATGATGCTTTTTCATGGGCGGAGTTGCGTATCTTGTTGGCAGACAATACTCAGTCAGTATATAAACAACTCTAGTGTTAGTCTCTATGTACCTGTTGGCAGACAAATACTAATGTATGCATCAGTTCTGTGGTATGACCATAAGTGTGAACTATGAATAGAAAGATAGCCGGAATCTGTTTTGCCTCTTACCTTATTCCTAAGAGCTAAGTAGATGATAAATTACCAATCTCCTGGGTTATCGGACATCTTCACACAAAAGGAACCTCATGTCAATCAAAAGACATACGAATCCCGTCCATACATTCTACGGGGGTAGCTACACTACACTAATACACAACGTCAATTAGTATATCTAGTTCGGGCCAACGCTCTTTCTGATAGTCTATACGGGGGGTTATCAATCAAAAAGGGAGCAAAGGTATATAACAACACGAAAAAAAAAACGAAAAGTTCCTCAAACACACACCAACGCCAACGCGATCCCACGCCCTACTCTCCCGCAAATAGCCGGACAACCATATACGTCGTCGACCCGACGAACCGAATGACTAGAGAAAAAAGAGAGAAATAAGAAAAAAACTCAAAACATCAAGGGGGGAAAAGGCCAACGTACACGCAAGACCAGCGACAGAGAACAATATAAAGGCCATGTACCCATTAACAGCCGTATTCGCGCTCTTCGTGTCGTTCGCAGACACCACGACAGCCGCAAGAAGCGCCTGCACAAACCGTCCCATCAGTCTCGCAATCCACAACTCAGAAAAAAGAAACTCACATTACTCAACGTCCACGCCAACAACACACTACACACCCACCCACATCAGCTCACCCCCAAAATCCATAAAAAAACAACTCACTTAGTCCTAAACCCTCTATAATAATCCTCCTGCTTCGTCGCCTCATCGACCCTCTGCACCTCCTTCGGCCTCTTAGTGCTCAAAACATGTATCGCGTCTTCATACAGCGCATTAATATCGTTCTTCGCAGTCGGCACGACGACCTCGACCTCATTCTTATTATCCCCTTTCGTCTCGACCTTGCCCAAGTCCGCCTGCGGCTTGTTGTCCCCCTTCGTGCCCCACGACACGTCATGCACGTTCGAGAAGGCATACACGTTTAGCACGGCAATATACGAGGGCGCCATTAGGAGGTACTGGATGAACGAGGTTATCATATGCCACGGCTCGAACTGCATCAGCGACGAGCGGCGAGTGATCAACAATCAAAGCAGGCAGGAGCCAAAAAAAAAACCACGTACAAAAAGCAACGACGAAACGACATACAGCCCCAACGTCGCCATCAACGAAAGAACAATATTCCTAAAAATCGGATTCGTGAACATATCCGAGAGCTGGAGCGCCCTGTGTTGATCCGTTTGCACGCTCGACGCCACGTTCTCAATGCCTTTAACCGCTAGCAGCACCGCCGCCGTCTATCCGCGATTGGGTTCGCAAATTCCGTAAGCACCCCACCAAAAACCCCACCAAAAAAAAAACACCCCACGACTCACCGTCATATAAACAGTAACAACCGCAAACCCCACAAACGCACCCGTATACCCCCACTTACTCCCCTGCGGCCGATTCCCAAGCGAGAGTATAAAACACATGATCAAAAGCCCGAGGTAGAAGTATGTTAAGATGGTGTTGAGGATGTGGATCCACGGGAGGTTGAACGCCGGGTCTTCGAGTGCGGACGCGAGTATCGCGAAGGCGATGAAGTAGTTGGCCTGTGTGCGTCGTGCGTTAGCGCGCGCGGCGTGGGGAGCGGGGGAGCGGGGGAGCGAGGAGGGAGCGTGGGGTGGGAGCGTGGGAGCGCGGGAGCAGGGCGGGGACAAGGGACAAGGGACAAGGGACAAGGGGCGGGGGCGGGGACAAGGGGGAAGACTCAAGACTCAAAAAAACGCAACGCACCAACGCGAACCAACTAAACACCAAACTAAAAAACTGATACACCATCTCGACATGTATCCACGCCTTGCGCGCAAACGTGTGCGCGCTCCGGTATATGTAGTAAAAGTGGACGGTGCTGTGTACGGCGGCGAAGAAGGAGCCGTTGAGCCATCTTCGGCGCTGGGAGATTAGTTCTGGGACCTGTGCGTGCGTGCGCGGGCGGGTGGTGGGTTGGGGCGGGGTGGGGCGGGGTGGGGCGGGGTGGGGTGGGGCGGGGCGGGAGTGAGTGAGTGAGGTGAGGAAGGGAATGAGGTGAGGAAGTGAATGAGGGAATGAGCGAGGACTCACCTGATCAGGCACATCGGTAATAGCATACGCAGATTTAACATAATGTAATATCCACGACCCCCCGCGCTTCGACACGAGCTCCCAACAAAGGATCTACTCAGCATCAGCATCAGCATCAGCATCAGCTCATCACGAGCTCAGAGCTCAGAGCTCAGAGATCACAACACAACACAACAACACGCACCCTATCTTCAGCAAGATACATATTCGCCGTGAATATATCCGCGCCTGCGCCGTGCTACATGATAATGATAACAATATACTCCGTCAGCCTTCTTCGTCTTTGCGTGAAGTAAGGCCCCACGCAAAAGAGGCAAAGCCCCACGCAAAAGAGGCAAAGCCCCACGCAAAAGAGGCAAAGCCCCACGCAAAAGAGGCAAAAGGGACACGCAAAAGAGACAAAGGGGACACACCATCTTTTCGCCGAGAAAGTACTTTTGGAGGGGTCCCTCGCCTGTATGGTCGTTCTGCAGGGCAATGTACCGATAGGCGCTGAACGCCCCAGGGAGTACCGTGATGTACCCAAACACACTTTCCCTACTCCGCGTCAGCAGTGGCTCAAAAGCAAAAAAAAAAAACGAAAAGGAATAAACCCACGCACAAAGGTTTATCCAAAATATTACTCATCTTATACTCGAAATTCTGCGCCGCAACGAGTGGGTTAAGCAGATTCCTCGCATACTTTCCTTTAAGCGCCACGATCTCGCCGCACGCGCCGCCGACGTTGGAGTTGATATCGAATGCTTTCCAGAGGTGGTATATGGACGTGGGGCCGGGCTGTGTGCCCACGTCGAGGAGGACACAGACGTTCGGCTGGAGAAGCGGCCCGAAGGCGTTGAAGAACCATCGGTGGGAGTTTATCTTTTTGGCGTTTTTTTCTTTGAGGCAGAATATTAGTTGGACGGGGACGTGTCCTTTTTCGGGCCCTTCGAGTTTGAGGGAGGGTGTTACGGATACTGGTGGGGTGTGCGTGAGCAAGGGGAGGAGGAGGAGAAAGGGAAGGACGGACTTTGGGTTGTGTATTCGTAGATGTGGGCTGTGACGGGCATCTTGTTGATTTCGTTCTGGAGTGGTATAGTGTGAGTAGGGGGTAGACCAAGAGACACGGACGCCCGGGGGCGGGGGGCAAGCAGACCTTTGCGACGCCCTCCTGGTACGCGCCCATAGCAGCGATAACGCTCAACGTCCTACTATTAATCTTCGCGCGGCCATCACTAACAATACACACCACGACCTTTTTCCAGCCGTCCTTGCCCCAAGTCTTGCTGCGCTCGCGTTTACACAAATGCGCGACATTGCGCATGACGCCGTGCATAGTCCGGCAGAAAAGCTCCTCGTCCTCGTTGTACATGGTCATGACGATGAAGAGCTCCGTCCGCCGCGGCGGGTCGTAGTGCACCTGCCGGAGAGTGAACCCTGAGTCTTTGAAGTCGTTCGGGTCGCACGTCGCGGCGCTGTACCGCATGTGCGTGAACTCGCGCGAGGTGCGCTGTGCGCAGATGTCTAAGAGCTTACTCGGGACTTCAGAGTCTAGTACAAAGTTTCCGTGGAAGAGTCTGTAGGGGAGTTTGAGACGCAGCAGAGAGAAAGAGAAGGAAGGACACGGACTCGACTTTTTTGATAGTCTTGTACCTCCTTGGGACGCGCTGGGGAATGCGGCCGTAACGGATGTTGTTGACGGTGTCGTCGTCGTCGTCGTCGTCGGGGACGTTGTTGTCGACGTTGACAAAGGAGCTGTGGAAAGAGTGCTGGGAGGCATCGCGGTGGAGCAGCGGGATCTCGCCCGTGTCGATGCGGTCTTGGTCGGCGTCGTCGTGGGCGTGGGCGTGGGCGTGGGCGTAGGGCGTGCGGTGCGTGCCGAACGAGAGGGGCGTCGTGCTCGGCGGGGGCGGGCCGGGGGATGCAACGAGGTAGGGGAGGGGCGGCGGGGCTGGGACTGGAGAGGGCAGAGGACGGGCAAAGAGAGGCGGCGGCGGGGGCGGTGGGGGCGGATGGAGAATAGAGTCGTCGTCGTAGGAGCTGAATGGATCGGGATACGGGGTGTAGCCGTCGTTGTAGTGTCTGCGCTGCGCCTCGTCTGCGCTCTCCTCGCCGTATCGAGCCATGCAGCGTCGTGGCTGTTCTCTCATCACAAATGTTATGTCAGCGTCGCGCCCATTTGACATGACCCCGTCGACATACTGGGAAAGCTGATTCAATACCTAGAACCAATGCAGTTTGCGCTGGAGAAGAGATGTCTTTTCCATGGTGACATCAGATCACATCACTGCAAATGCTGTGCTTCTCAGGTCCTGAGGTAATAATGTCTCTTTCCATCCTCCACGGTCACTGACCCCGTTTGCACCTTGGAGCTGTCTGCTGTCTTGGTAGCCATCAGCCATCAGCTCCTGCCTTGGTGGTTGCTATGCTTTTTGAGGATCAAGCCTAGTGCACATCATGTAACAGCCTTGTGTTTAAGCAGTAAGAGGAAAGAAGTGATTAATGAGTCTAAACACTAATGCCAAGCTGTACATAGGTGCAAGGTGCTGAGGTATCTAAAGCATGAGCATGGTCTAGCAATATATAACAAAGGAATGCCCTACAGTGAAATAGAGAATAAGACAAGTGACTCGGAGAGTGTGCCAAAAGGAAATCTGAACTGAAGTATTTAAATGGGTAAGGCAAGTCAAAGGATTTTATACTGTCAAGAAGTCAAATAGCTAGGATATACTAATGAACAATGAACTTGTGAAGAGTAAGGAAAAGCCCATGAATTATACTATTTATTACCAAGTTAATAAATATGCTTGCTATATGGCCAAGGCTAAATCTGTTGCTAAGTATAAGCAATATCAGGTGCTATGGTGAAACAAAAGCTCCATTATCCCAAAGTGTTATCCATGTCAGTCACTTAAAATAAGGAATAATGGCATCTATCACCTATTATCTCAAAGCTAATACAATTTAATCACTAACTGTCACACAAGACCAAACAGAATCAAAATATTGACTGCAATGAGACAGTACTGTCATGTGTCAGGAAGTGCAAATTCTAGCCATTTTTTTTCTGCAGCTCTGTCCACTGCATGTATGCTCTTCAAACTTTCAGAAAATCTCTATATACTCCTTAGCTAGAGAGTTATAATTTTTATAGAAAGATTTATGGCATATGAGATGTGTCGGCCAATGTCTGAGTGAGAGTACCAAAAAGACTAGGAAATGCAAAATATGTCACACTGGGTCACAGCTCAAATTCCAGCTCTGCTTGACCAGATGACCCCACCGCACAAGCCTAGCAATAATTACAGTGTGTACACATACCAGTTCAAAGCACTCTATTGATGAAATCTAATGTAATCTGTACTAGGATGACTATGTGGACCATGTGGAGCTACAGCGTAGTATGCAGGATGCTGTATGGCAGTCAAATGGCCGGCAGGATGTTGAGCAGAGTAACTGGAGGAAACAGCTGGGGCTGAGAAGGGCATGGAAGGGGTAGGGGCTGGAGTGAGGGCTGGCTGTATTGAGTACAGAGCAGGTGTAATGGCAGTTGTCATCCATATTATAGACATTCTCCCAAGGTATGTTGTGCTCTTTCATGTATTGTATCAACTGCTGAAAATGGTTGTGAACTGTTGTAAAGTTGAATGCTTGTGCATGCTTTGGATCAAGGCCACTTCCTTGTCCCAACTTGATCTCAGGGTGGTGAGCAAGGAACCTTCAAATCCAGGACTTTGAGATGGGCCGTCGTTGAGCATCTGGAAGTAGTGCTTCCACTTTAGGACAAAGAGTCTTTTTACTGACTGGGTGGCCTGTGATCCCAAGGTATTTGATCCAGTCGATGAGGGCTTCTTCCTGTGCAG
>JAGGAT010000313.1:0-38892 GCA_017657195.1 Termitomyces sp. T70a
AATTTGCTTTGACAGCCATAGAGTGCAGCTCAAAGACAGTATTGAAGCTAAATTGAGGCTTTGAGTTGTGAAAACTGGGATTAAGCACTTGAATTTGTGAAAACCGAGGCCTTGACCAAACGCAGTGAGGTTGAGGCTGGGATTAAGCACTTGAGTTTGTGAAAACCAAGGCCTTGACCGAACGCAGTGAGGTTGAGGCTGGGATTAAGCACTTGAGTTTGTGAAAACCGAGGCCTTGACCGAACGCAGTGAGGTTGAGGCTGGGATTAAGCACTGAGTTTGTGAAAACCGAGGCCTTGACCGAATGCAGTGAGGTTGAGGCTGGGATTAAGCACTGAGTTGCCTATACATACTTGGAGCCCTAACCGAATGAAGTGAGGTTTGGGTGGAGGCTGAGTTGGGGGGGGTTTGGGGGCAAAGCCCCCAACGAGCTATGAAATTTGTGCCAAAGGCACAAATCATAGCTTGTAATATGAGAGTGAGTGGGGACATGCAAACTTAAGTCCTTTTGGCAACTCAGAAGAGCACCAATGAAATTTGAAGTTTAGTGAGGAGTATTGTTCACTGCTGCTACTACAACTAGTGAGGTATTTATACTAGTAAATTGCCATCATCAAGAGGCTTGCACTTGAGTAAAAAAAGCAGTATGAGTCAAAAAATAGGTAAAAAAAAACTGACTGTGCACTTGATGAATATAATGCACCTACACTCTTATTTGACTGAGTGTCCAGAGTGCCTATGCAGTGGGTGTTGCCAATAACAAAGGTTAAACACATGCCATGGTGAGTGGATAAGCAGTGGCCAACTGTACTGGGTGTGTGTCTGTTGTGTCTAGACAATTGGTGGCTGAGCACCAGGGTATTGCTGCAGAGGAGAATGCAGGCCAAGGTGCCAAGAGGCACCAGGCACTGTGTCTTGGCTATGCCATATACTGAGGTGCACCAGGCTTTGCCAAGATGCTGAGAGTTGCCATGATGTCAGTGAATGCTGCAGGTGGCTGTTGGCAGCTGTGTGTGCTCATATTTGGTAGACTCAATGCATGTGCTGTTCTTATGGTGCTGTTATGACCAAGGCTCATGACCTTGCTGTTTCCTGTTTGCTGTGCTGATCCCAGACTGAGTCTTATCAATGGAGAACCAGTGCAGCTAGAGTCCTAAAAGTAGTACTAGCTAGTAGGGCTTGAAGAAATGCATAAAGAAAAATCATAGTGGGGGTGGGTGAAGAAGGATTAGAGAGTGAGAAGAAGGGATGAAAGATGAGTTCCCTAACAATTTTGATGCTATCCCACTGCCATTTGTGACATATTATCATATGATAATTAAATCTACCAAGGTATGTTAATTGATATATCTTTAGCTATCAGCTAGCAGAGGTAGATACCAAAATTGTATCATAACAAAAAATGTAAGCCTAGCTTATATTAGCAGAAGCTCACTTGATGGATCTCAAATACTCAGAACTTACTTCTTTCACTCTCATTAACTATAGACAGTGTCTTTGCTTATTTGATATATGCTCTTCTGTTAGAACAACACTGAATTGACAGAGTTAAGGAGTACCACAAACCATTGTCAGGGTTGTAGTAGTGATGATGCCCAAAAGTCATTAGTAGCAGATATGAGTATGGCTACCAAGCCAGGAAATGTGTTAGGCATGCTAAATGATGAGGAGTTCCAGGCAAGTCCCAGAGAACATGCCAATGATCAGTAAGGTGCAGCAAGGTCAGATAGTAGTTGGTAAGAGAGGTACCAAGGTTATAAGTTATAGTATATTTTGTGCTATGCAGGAATTTATGTTGTTAGTGTTTTCAAAGGTTATAAGATTAATCCAACTAGAAGCTTAGTGTATCCAAGCTCCTATGCCTTGCTATAAGTGCAAGGCATGTATAATACTAGGGCACTTAAAACAGATGATGATGTTTGAAATGTAACAAGAGAGATGTGGCAAGCAGACATGGCAAGAGTAGAGTTGGCAACTTTGAACAAGTATGCACCAAAAGATATCTGTTGTCTGAGGTGATCAAATGGGAACTTGATTGTTTTGCTAATGATAAAAAGTGAGTGAGTATTTACACTAATACAAGTTTTCTGTTGCTAATGAGCTAAGTGATGCTAAAAAGCAGTGAACTAGTAAAAATGTAAGTAAATATCATAAACCAAACTATTTAATACTAAGTCCATGTTCTAACTATTCTTTCAAGCTAAATGGTGATGCCAAGCAATATCAGGTGCCAAGGTAAAATGCCAAGCTGTCTGTTATGAAAAAACTTCATCATTCCAAGTTTCTAAATGCTGCTGTTGCTTGAAAGCATTAGTTTTGGTTGATTGATGCTATTTATTTTTTATCATTCCATCTATCATCAGCACTATCTTTGATGGAAGCAGATCATTGCCATGCATGGCTGTTGAATGCTAAGATGCATTTTACTCCTGTGACCTCTGTCTATGACCTGTCTCATGTGCTATACTATGTGATTGGTGCACTCAGCTTTTCTGAAGACTTATCACTGGATCCTGACAACTAATAAGTCCCTAGAGATCACCCCACCCTCTCTAAAAGAACTCAACTTTATTCACAAATTCTGTAGGTTCAGAAATTGCCCTGCAAATGTCAAGTCTACTTAATAAGGACTCACTTGCCACTGAAAGCCTCCATTGTCAACAGAACCTGATAGGAAGAGGCCCATCCTGGAGGTTTGCCAGGCCTGGTGGTTGATGAAAGTTGTATGCTTACACTTACCTTAATTACTCTTTGATCACCATCTAACCATTGGACCTATGGGCACTAACAGTAGTAAACAATTTTTTTTCTGTTGTTTAAATTCCAAAATCATTCACATGGAGTTCAACCTTCTTTGTTGAACTCCAAGTGAGCACAATGGTATTTATCCTATCCACTACATAATAATAATAACCTTTTTCATTGAACTCCAGTTCCTTGTGTGAACTAAGTCAAGATTTCATTATCACCTCCTCATGCTGACTGCAACCTTCCTCATATACATCTGAGATGTTTGATTGTCAGTGGTGCTCAGCATTTTTAGCAGGGCTAAGGGTTGATGTGTCTGATGGCTAGCATGATGTGTCAGGTGTCTGGGGGATGTGCTTTTCATCAGGTTTTGCTGACCTGGGGGCCTTTTCCAAGAAGCAATGCTCTTACAAGGCAGACTTGAGTGCTGAACTATGTGCTCAGTGTGTCAATGGCTCCATGAGGTGTTCCAAAGCATGGAAATGTCAAAATGGGCAAGTCTGGAGTTAAATGGCTTGCTCTGGAGTTCAAGGAGTGGAGTTATGTAAAGGTTAAGTTGAGGATGGAGTTTCTTGATGAGACCAGAGTTTTGATAAATAGCATAGTGCATGCCAGTCAATGTAGTGCATTAATGAGCCCCCAGTTTGGCTCAACACATTTTAAGCTTTTGATGCACCATTTAGCACTAGCCCAAGGCAGCAAGACTCCAGCACTCCCCTATGAACAAGTCCTCCATTCAGCAATATTGCATCCTCACAGCCAAATACAACACCTGTGAGCAACAGTAAAGATGCCCACAGCCAGCCTTGCTGCCCGCTCCACAGTAGGTCATGGGCATCACCAGCTCACTAGCTCTCTTCTCTATAAGGTGCACCCCCACCAGCTCCAAACTTGACATGTCTTGATCACATGATGCATCACACCCTCTACCTGCACATGCTGCCCCTTGTCAAAATTTGAAGTTTAATAGATGTCATGCCACCACCCTCGCATCTCGCTCCCACACTCCACCAGCAGTTGCTGCTGCTATCAGTAGATCATCACCAGCCTGGCTTTCCTCTTCAAGTCTGATTCCAAATATGCCTGTTTTTGACCTAATGATGACAGCTGACCAACTGCTAGCACTTTTTTTCACCACCACCACATGCCACATTACAATTTAGCACCCACTTTTGCCATGACCCTGTCACAAGACTAACATCTTGCATGTTACCTGGCAGCATGCCTTAGCTAGCTGCCCACATGACCCTCCCTGAGTAGCATTTACCTTCTTTATAGTATTATTAACAGACTTTTACTTACATTTTTATTAGCGGCAACTATTAGAGTCATTGCCAACTCTTCACTAAGTTGCTGCCTTTACTTACTATAAATACTTTATCATTTGTTGATAGCAGATCATTCAATTGCACCAAGCACCTTTCAACCCACAGTTCAGATCTCTAAGTCTATTTGAGGCACTAAGCAATTAGTTACCTTGCCTTACTTTATCCACACTAAAGTTCTTAATGCCCTCTTTGCTCTATGTTTTAAACGGTACTATATAGATACATTCTCATTGCCAGCGCCAACGCTTGCCACCTTGCACCTTTGACATATGCGCTTAGCATCAGCAGCTAAGCATTAGAAGCTTTGTAAGCTTATCACATGCCATTTACCGTTCCCCAAACTCTTACTGCCTAACCACCATTGATGGCAACATCCTTCCCACTCAACACCACACTTTAGGACCAAGTAATTGGGACCTGCCCAGGACTCCCTCAGCACTTCACAAGCCCAACACAAACTAAGGCTAAGTGCTACTTACTAGGAAAGCAATTAGCTAAATTTTGGGCACATCAGCATGTCAGTCAGAGTAGTGCATGCGTGCCAAACAAGTATTCACAGGGGCAAGCATAAAAAGAGACAGAAATGGCAAGCACAAAAGAAATAGTAGATCACAGTAACAGTTGTTCAATATTGAGACTAAGATACATCTGAGCTACCTATAGTCTTATATACTCCTGGCACTAATTCCAGGTATCCACAGTAAAGTCCAGGACTCTATAGAGAGTAGTAGAGCAGATAAACAATTGTATACCTAATAGATTATGCAGATGGTGTGATCTGCATTGGTCCTGATGCCTAATAGATGATGCAGATGGGGCCAGACTCACTGAGATGTGACAATAGTCTATAAAGGTGGCAGAGGGGTCCCAGAGGAGGTTCAGATGGTCAGAACATGTCAGGGGGTCTGGAGTAGGCAGGAAATGATGTCATAAGATCTGGACTTGGCAGGAGATGACATGGGAAGGTCTGGAGTCGGGGGAATGTGACAGTTGTGACAGTTGTGACATCTGGAGGTCCGGAGTAAGTGGGTTGTGACACTCTGGTATATGGCATGAGGCAGGTGTAAAGGGGAAGTTCGTGTTGCATGAGAAAAAAGGGAGTTGTGTATGGGTCCTGGACTCTCATCAGCCTGTGACACAAACAATGATCTTTGATGGTGACCTTCTTCCAAATCATTTGTGTTATGACTTTGAGGCAAGCCAAAGAGAATGAGGCAGATTCTATAGATACAAGGACTGTGGAATAATTTGGTGAATGCAGGAGAAGGAGAAGCAGGCATGAGAGGCTCAGGAAATTATAACAAGCCAAGATGAGATAGAAGAAGCTGAAGAAAACACTCATTATAATCCACTCCAAAGAGAAGACATGCTGCATGTGTCAAGTTCTTGCAGCACAAGCTGATTTTTTTTAGCAGAAAAGCTGCTTTTGCAGATTGAGATTGAAATATGATCATAAATGCTACCTTCTACCAAAGTTCCATTATGGTCTGGATTAGAAGCTCATTCATTCTCCACATATGTCAGGGGGCATGGACTTCAGTGGCTCTTGTAGTCTCCCTAGTCACTGTAGTTGTACCATGTACCATGGCACACTATGCTGCAACATGATAATTTTGGAAAACAAAAGTTCTGTTGTAAAATCAATCCAATTGAATTATTTTGAAGCTGGCTGAAGTAACATAAGTCTTCTTTTAACTCAGTGAATGGTTACAATGACAGCTTTGATACTGTGGGTAGTTCATTGTTGCTGATGGCACATTTTTAACTGGAGAAACTCTTGTGCCCAATATAATCAAGTCATGTGAAGCAAAAAACCACACATCCCTTTTTTCATCTTAGCAAAGGATTGGATGTGCAGCAAGCTGAATATGCTATTCATAAATACAAATCTCATCAACAAATTCCTGCTGACATTATAATGAACCTTGAAATCCTTCGGAATCCTACAAAGATACAAAGTCATCTATTTCGACGGTCCATAAGTTTTCTGATTAGAGTTCACCAAATAAGGAAATTCAGGGTCGTCAGGACCCTTAAGGGTTCAAAGTCCAGTTTTAGGGTATTGAATTTGTTCAAACTTAAAATTGGGACATATTTGTGTTCACCTGAAAGCTCTCATGGATCCGAGTCAATTCCGGATAGTTTATGTTTTTTTGCTCAAAAGAGGTATAACATTTCCTGATTTAGGAGTACCAAGAGGTCGGTTCTTAGTACTGAAGAATACAAGCGATCGCCTTATATACCAGCGGCCAGCTTATACGTAATTATGCCAGACTAGCAGACGGAGTAAAGAAGTAAAGATGAGGGTCGAGGGTGGGTAAGTTGTGACATGGCGAGTCTTGGCATGCATCGTTACACTTTATGCCCAGTTGGTGCAGTTCTTGTCACTCAAAACGTTAGAACCCGGTTCGTAACAGATAAAGGCCAGCCTTTGCTTTGGTTATCACCACACTGCATCTTCTGTGCATATTGTTTTATACGCTTTTTCATCAATCATGGCTATAGACACAGTTTCGGCATCTAACGTTCCCAGTCCAATCGAACTTATATTTCTAGGGACGGGAACATCCTCGAGTCTGCCTCATGTAGACTGTCTCACAGCTCCACCAGAGGCGAAGCCATGTAAAACTTGCCTTTCCACGTTGACCTTGGAAGGAAAGAAAAATATCAGGAGGAACACAAGTGTCGCTCTTAGATTGTCTGCGAGAGACGGCCGGAAAGTGTACGTCAACTGCTTGCCCTTGAAGAGCCTGCCTTCTTTTCTAAACTTCATCTTTCATCTTGATTTCATATAGAACCATTGTCGTCGATGCTGGGAAGAACTTCCAGGCTGCTGCTCTAGAATGGTTTCCAAAATATGGATTAAGGCAAATAGATGCATTGTTGATTACACATGCCCATGCAGATGGTACGATGTAGTGGTCTAAATGATATGCGCGTAGATTTGACGGTGAAAATCAGCAATGAACGGGCTGGATGACTTGCGAGGTCGGTGCAATAATACGACGTCACGTCGTCCAACAGTCATCTTATTGCCCGTACCTGATCAGTCTGGACCTTGAACAAAGCAATTCAATCGCACATTGACGTGTACGTGTCTCAGAACACCTTTGAAGGAGTACGAAGGTCGTTTCCTTATCTCGTGGCGAAGGAATTTGCGTCAGGCGGTGGTGATGTGAGGAATCTTCAGTCCTCTGTATTAATTGAATTCATATGTTTTTTTCAGGTCCCAGAATTTAGATGGCACATCATCAGAGATAACGTTCCATTTGAGATTCTCGATACAGGAATTCAGGTCACTCCTTTTGCTGGTTCGGCATGATGGTTGTCCACACTGGTATTCAACTGATTTGCAAGGATAGTTCATCATGGTCGAGTTTTCTCTGTTGCTCCACCTCTTGAGCTCACGCCATCTGCGGCCATGCTTTCCGCGCGAGCGAGACCGACGTATGAATTTCCATCTGGTCAGGAAAACCCGATGGAAGAGGTTCTAAGCCCTTATTTCTGTTTTGGGTTCAAATTCGGGCACGAGATTATTTATATGTCAGATGTGTCATACATCCCAGATGATAAATGGCCCATCATAGAATCCAGAGCGCCGAATGGTAGGCCCTTGCCTGTACTCGTCTTAGATTGTCTTCGCCTCCGGCCGCACACTTCACATTTTGGACTCAAGGACGCGGTCGACACCGCGAGAAGGATCGGTGCAACAAGAACGTACCTAATCGGGTTTGGACACGAGGTAGCCCATGATGATCTTGTCATGCTTGGAGAAGCAGTTGGTGGGAAGATTCCAGATACAGAAATACTAACAGAGACAGTCAAGGCCGGTCTAGAGCTGATTCACCAAGGAGAGAATATATGGTTGCGGCCATCGCATGACGGACTGCGGGTATTTGTGGGGAAAGATGGATGGGTCCACGATTTGAGTAACTAATTATAAGTGTAAATACTTTACGTTAGAATTCTAAAGAATTTCCAAATCCGGAATCGGAAAAGAAGTCTCAGTGTGACTTCATCAATCTGCCTCCGTTCTCCAGCCCCCGCTCCATCCCACCACGACGGCCTTTTACTTGACTTAGGAGCTGGGGTTGGTGCTTATGAAGTTCTTCTCGCAGACCTTTTTCTATGAGTATGTGATTATTCTTTGAAGCCCACCGTTACCCCATAATTACTGAGGAATTTTTCAATCGCTAGTGATCCTTGGTCTATCGTTTCTCTAGCGTACTTCTTGCGCTATCCAAACCCATATGCATCACACGTCCTTTCATGTGATGTTATTTCTAGGACCCTTTCACCATCCGGGACACTGCTCACCACTCGGCTCATATTGAAACGCGGATCCCTTCCAAGGTGGGCACAAAACTTGGTTGGGAGAGCGGAATCATGGATACTTGAAGAGAGTGAAGTTGATCCTATGGGCAAGATTGTAAGATGCCGAACAAAAAATTTGGACCACGTCAAGGTTATGCAGGTCGAGGAATGGGTTATGTTTCGGCAGAACCTGGAAGGGTGATTTTCTCCTTTCTAATAATCTTTGATCTATCTGAGTATTCTTTTGTAGTCAAACTCTTCAAACCACGGAAGCTCGGATTCGGTCTGGCTTCGGCTGGGGCCTAACAAAGAAAATTGAGAACCACGGACTTAACCGGTTCAAGGCCAACGTTCAACGAGTGAGTAATTGTTATAGATAGCGAAGGGAATCTCACAAGCCGCGGACAGTCTCGTGAAGGCGTATCGCTCATTCTCAACCTCCTGCGTCAATCTCGACTTCAACCTATGACCCTCGGTGGCACAGTGCCGCACAGTCCAACCCTTGAAAGCCCGAGTAGTGATGCTGCATCCCGTTCGTCTAGTGGTATCTGGTCGCTCCTAAAATCCTGGTTTTATCCTACATAAAATGGTGTAACCACGTATAATCAACCACAGCTGCTTATCGTATTGTAATGAGCGTGTGCCTCATACTCTAGTACAGTAATAGCAACTTCATACTGTCAGTCACATCTGTACCATAGAAGTTGAGCTCAAGATCTCAATGATATCTAAATCTGCACGTCATCGTTACGCGGTGGTCGGTGTCGACCGGTGTGAACCAGTACTTCCTTGAGCCATAATACTGCCAAAGTACTGCCAACGAGGACTCAAGTCTCTCTTGAAATCATCATTTCCACTCGAGCTGGCTTGAAGTCTAAGACAAGGGAGATGTACTTTCCGACATCAGCAGCCCGGCAGCTCTCTACTGTACCGGCTTTACCGAATTTGCCACCTGAACCCGTCATTTGTCTCTGCTCAAGTCCCCGAAAAGCACTATTTTGTACTCTCACGAGAAACGGCGTTACAGTATGGCGTGTTAGAGTAAGTAGACGACCCTATTAATTACTTGCAAATCGTGCTTGAACTGTTTCTCCCGTCCGTGTCCAGCCGCCGGCCGTGTTGGCGTACTTGTCGCGGACGCCAACCTCTCTCATTGATCACGGAGAAAACGTTGACGTCCAATGGTCACCGAATAGCACTCGTCTTGTGATTAAGGTGAAAAGCTGTTTTTGATGTCTATGTAGTTTTCAAGGTTGAGCCCTTCGTCAGACGTCCGAGTCGTACCTGGTCCTTGTATCTGTGGAATACAGGCATGAGGAAATTGTCTATCAAGCACCTTCACTCCCACCTAACGCACAACGTAATTTCCTTGCGGGGCCGGGTGAAGGCCTTCCCTTCCAATCAATTGCTTTGGTCTTCGAAGGTGTGGTACGCGTTGAGGGAATCCTTCTCGGGTGGGTGCCAACTATCGTTACACCGCTCTACATCGACTGAAGCTCGTTACAAGTGTATCTCCGAGAGATCACCATCTCATTTTTTCTACAAAGAATCCCCCAACGATACAACGGATACCATGGCCGCTGGACTCGGAGGATGGCAGTCAGGCTACGGCGGGGGAGTCGAACCAACGTGGATATGAAACTTGGACTTTCAATGACCATGATTTTCCTTGGTTTGTTGATACGGATGGTGAGTCATTATATGACTTGAAAGATGAACGAGTTCGAAACTCGAACCTAGTATCCATAACCCAAATCATCCATTCACGCATCATGGGAATTGAGACATGGTTGACTTCTGACGGGAGGGCTTACTTTGTCCGTCTGCACGAAAGCACTGAATTGGAAGACAACGCCTTCTACTCTCATGAAGTTGATCTTCAGGTATACCGGTCATCATTCTGGCAATTGGACGCAGAAAGTAAAGGTTATTATTTTTCTATCAGGATGAAGCTCTTTATCGTCGTATCTCCCTGGAGACCGTCTCAACCGTGCATTCACGTCAAGGGTGGCGGGGAACCTGTGTCCATGACTTCGAGACCCCTCGATGGGTGCAAAAGCAACGTCGCATTGACCCAAACGAGTCCCGCCAGGTGGGAATTCGTATTTACGAAGAACCACGAAGGGCGGTGGCTATCGCTATCAATGGCAAATTCTCCTTCTTAGCGATCGGGACATACAGGTGGGTTCTCATTATTACTCAGCTCCTTGCCGTCTGCTGAGTGTGTGATGCATCAGTGGAGGACTGGAGTTTATTAACTTCCCGTCTGAAGAAGGTGTTACGCCGAAATCGAAAACTATACAAGTTCCAAATCCTTATAATCGCGTCACTGGAGAGGTTTACGCCTTGGAGTGGAGTTCAGACGGTTATGTGCTCGCTGTGGGGTGGAAGCATGGTTGGGGCATCTTCAGTGTTGGAGGCAGGTGCCTTGCCTTTGGTTTTGGTGTTGATGATCTTGTAGATGAGGATAGGTGCGCCCTTTTGTTTCTACCCCTGCGTTCACTGAGTGCTCTCAGATTCCAGGACGCATTTATGTACGGCGTACGGAACCTGGCGAGTGGTCGTTTAGATGTTCTGCCTGTATTCCTGATGTCCCCGCCAGTTCTGGGCGCCAGGTAACTATGAATTAGTAGTATTGGCGCAATCCTCGCCTCGGAGTTAGTCTAACATCTATTGGTTATTTGGAAAAAAGTTTGACAGTCTCGTCAAGAAGTCGATGGCCAGCTCTTCGTAATCCCTTTCGCAAAAAGTGCAACTACTGGGCAACACTCCCCCGTATGTGCTCTGTTCTGATCCAAACGCGAAGGATAATTAACTTACAATTGAATAGGACAACACACGGTATGCTTTCCTCCAGATGGACGACCGTGCTCTTGTCTATCGAGGTGCTGACCAACCTGATATGAGCGTCATAAACCCAGAATCCGATGTCTGGCAACATATCAAGGTTTGTACACGGATTTTTCGTGTCATCTTGACTTTCTCAGATGTGTACAGATCCCACAAAGTTACTTGGCGAAAAATTGGCCTATTCAATACTCCTCACTAAGCAGCGACGGTCGATTGATTGCAATAGCTGGACGGAGAGGCCTCATTCATTATAGCTCGACATCCGGACGGTGGAAGACATTCAATGATGAGCAACAGGAACAAGCATTCGTCGTTAAAGGTGGTCTTCTATGGTTCCATCACGTCTTGATTGCAGCGGTTGAAGTGTCCAAAACTTACCAAGTCAGTTTATTTTATCTGTATATCGTGTGCGGATTGAATACCGTATCAACAGATCCGGCTATACTCGCGGGATATGGAATTAAGCAACCATAATGTCCTCCACCGCGAAGTCGTACCTTCTCATGTAGTGATCCTCTCCCTGGTGGACAACTCCCTGCTGGCATACACCGCAAATAATACCCTGTATCATTTTTTGATTGTTCCTACTACGGAAACTATTAAATTACACCTTTGTGGGAGCATAACCTTCAATGGAATAATATCTGCACCAAGCGCAGTGCGAATGCTGAGTTGGATGATACCCACTGCACAAAAGCGTATGTATTATTATTGTGTTTACATCGCATACTAATTTTCGCACAGAACTCGGTGACCCAGTGGACGACCTATCCGTAGCTACTGTTTTTATGGTCGTTGGTGGACAATTGATTCTGCTCCGGCCGCGGAAGGTAGGATACATTCCTTCCTAATATGCAATTTCTGACATCTGGTTAATAAGTCAGCAAACCAAGAAGTCAAATATGACATGCAGATATTTGCTGATCGTGTTGAATTCTGCTGGATACATCTTCGTGGCATTGGCACCTTGGAAAATTCCTTGTGGGTTTACGATGGGCAGGGCATCCGTGTCTGGTTGAATGCTTTGACAATTGAAGCGCCTCTACAGCGGGAGAAAGACAACGATAGAGCAGAGAATGTTGAGGAGAGTGTCAACATTCCTTTGGACTTCTATCCCTTGTGTAAATTCTGCTTGTGGCTATGTCGAAATCTTTCTGACATGGTTATGCAGCCGTACTCATGGACAAAGGAATTATCATCGGTGCTGAGCATGAAGCCGCAACAAGATCAAATCTGTCGTTCGTTATGTTCAGACATGCCACGAGCGTGAGGTCCCTCTCTAGATCGTTTTTTTGACAATATTCTAAGTTCTGTCCGTTCCTTAGTCGCACCTATTCCTGCACCACATACTCCGTTTCCTCCTTGGAAGTCGAAAAGTCAAAGAAGCAGTGACGTTTGCTTCCCATTATAAGGACCTTGTCTATTTTGCTCATGCGCTAGAAATCCTTCTTCATACTGTCGTTGAATCTGAAGCTACCCTGGAAAGCGAGAACGATTCGGAAGATGGAGAAGTTGCCCCTGATGCAGTGTTACCCACTGTAGTTGAGTTTTTGGATCACTTTGATGCTGCTCTAGATGTTGTGGTCGGTTGCGCTCGAAAAACGGAGTTGACTCGATGGCGACGACTATTTAGCATTGTTGGCAATCCTAAGTCGTTATTCGAGGTACGTATGTCTTCATTCTCTTCAAAAAATCTTACGCGTCATGCCTCTCCAGACTTGCCTAGCTACGCAGCGCCTCAAGACTGCGGGTTCTTACCTTTTGGTGCTCCACAATCTTGAGCAGCTTGACGAAAATAACTATGATGCAGTTCGATTGTTGCAAAGTGCTGTGGACGGAAAGGATTGGCAGTTATGCCGGGAGTTGCTTCGCTTCTTACACTCTGTTGATGATACAGGTTCTGCGCTTAGGGACGCGCTGTGGAAGACCAATATGGTTGGTTTCATGGAAAACGAATCCGAAGTGTCATCGAAGTCTTCGGGGTCGCCATGATTTACGGCTAAGGATGTCATTGGATTCATAATCATTCATCTTTCAATGGCATATTTAATTGTTGGCCGTGGCTTCGAGGGCCGTATGTATATACAATATAACGTTCATCAGGCGTGCTACTTATGTAACAGCTCTTCGCCAACAGCATCTATTTGCTGATCTTGATTGCGGAGCATTCAAAACAATCAACTTGCATTTTCTTTTCTATGCATTTTACATACACTTTGTTTCGTTTCTGACTGTTCTCGTTTCTGAATAAGATGGCGAGAAATGTTTTCTGTCGGACAATGGCGACACTAATGCGCATCCATATCAGACCGTCCAATTCACCACGGAAGGTGCCGTCACGATCTCTTATCCGACGCTGGTGTCTTCTCCCCTGACATTGAACGATTCAATCGGTAGTTACTCCTTTCGACTGTCTGCCTAGTGAGCTGACCTTCTTGTGATCCACTGGTGCACAGAAGAAGCATTCGGATCTCATGCTAAGTCACTAGGTATCATAATCATACGAGACCTCCCAGCTTCCTACGTAACCCAACGTGAAAAACTGCTCAAGCTTGCCTATGAATTTGCAAACTTAGACGAATCCACTCGTGAGAAGTATACAGACCCTGCTAGTAGTTATAGGTGCGTGATTGTAATAGCATCGTCCTCTATTTTTTTCTCACCGGTTCCAGCTTCGGATGGTCTCATGGAAAGGTGGGTAATTTCTATAACCCTTCACTAAAGTAATCATCATGGCTTTGCCGCTGCAGGAAATCATGAATGGGAGACCTGGTAAGTGTTATTCCAGATCCTTGAATAGTGGCCGTGGGCATTGATATCATGATTCAGATATCTTAAAAGGATCCTACTATGCAAATCCTATTGTCGATGTGCCGGCTATCTCTGAGAGAGAGAAGAATGCGCATCCCGAATATTACGGGAATAACATCTGTATGCACTGACGCACATCGTGATCTAACTTTGCTGACTCCAGAGCAGGGCCTGAACCTGATGAAAAGGGTGTCGAGGGTTTTGAGGAAGCTTTCAAAGTTCTCGGCCGGTCGGTGCTTCCACTTGAATAATGATCCGGTTACTGATGCAAAATCTGTGAAAACAGATTCATATTTCGTGTTGGATGTGAATTAGCTGTTGCATGCCAGCCTTTTGGTACTGTGACCATCTTTTTTGACATCTGTTGGCTTATGATACGTCATTGCAGCCCTCGCACACTTATCCGATACTTCAATTTCTTTGCACAATTTGATCAGTACTTCTCAAACGACCAAAGCTCGCCTTCTCCATTACTTCTCGCCTACCTCGGGAGATGTGGAATCTTCCGATGATGAGCCGGTGGACAGTTGGTGTGGCTTCCACCTCGATCATTCGATGTTGACCGGTCTTTGCTCTGTAAGGGTTTGAAAATCAGACAGATGCACCCGAAATTCAAAGACCTTTCTAGGCAATGTATTTGCAAGGAGATGGTCTAGAGCCCACTATCATCCCTGCTCCTTCCCTCACATCAGGATTATACGTTCGCACGCGCGGAGGTGTTCTCACCAAGGTTTCCATACCCCCTGACTGTTTAGCATTCCAGACGGGGCAGGCCCTTGAAATTGCTACCGGTGGAAAGCTTCGTGCAACACCACACTGCGTAAGGGTAGGGACAAAGCCAAGTGCACAGAAGATATCCAGAGAAACATTCGCATTGTTCATGCAACCAAACACAGATCAGTACCTTTCCACCTCAAAGACATTTGGCCAATTCAGCAAGGAGATATTTCAAGAGCATTATAAGAAATCTACATAGTAATGTACAAGAAGTTTGGATAGAGAAACAGATGATTCTATGAGAAAACGCCTGTACCCGAAGGGAGAGAGTATAATAATAACAAGGTCAGTCATGAGATATGTCATTTAGGGCATTGGTTGTCAAGGACCAGAAAGTGAAGGACGCCGAGATTCGGGTGATGCTAGTGTAAGGGAATCAGGTAACGCCGAGAAGACTGCACTTGTGAAACTCAAACGATTTGCAGAGGTCTCTTTGGTCAAGTTTTGGCTTGAGCTAAGTGACAAACGTCGGCCATCTTGTTCGGAAATGACACTCCAATCCTCGCTTGGTGCGTCGCGGATGGATCCACTCGAACTATAACCTGACTGCAACCCGTGCTCAAGATTCCTGACAGTCGTGTGCTCGTTGCTCTCATCATCGTTGTCGATGTGCTTTATCAATGACCGAGCATATTCAAGGTCGCGGTATATACATTCTATTGCGGTCGAAACGCCGTTTTCCTAGGATTGACATCAGTATACCGGGCACGTCGACACTATGAAAAGCCCTCACGCTTCTGATTTGTTCTCCCAGAAGTTTAGCACGCTCAATTTGCTTGACATCGGTGGTTGCAGTGATCAGAGCTTCAGTCAGGGAGTTGACCGTTAGCTTCCTGACGCCAGAGCCCACACCTAGAGCCTCGACGCGGTCAGCCCAGAAAAGCTGGTCACCAAAGAAAGGTCGGATGATAGTCGGAATGCCCGCTACAATAGAGTTCAGAACCGATTTCATTCAAACAATATATATAGAAACCTCTCAGGCTGGCACCAGTCGTTCCAGCTCCACCATGGTGGCAAGCGGCATCGATCCGTCGAAATAGCCAATCGTGCGGGACGGATGAAATTGCATAGATTTGCTTGGGTAAGGGCTCCTCTGGTTCGCAGGCCTCGGAGGCTTTGACGTGAAGGCGATCTGACCATCCCTTGGACAATATAGCATGGACGCCACTCCGTATAACGGCCTCGACTACACAGTGCGTCATTGTCTTTGGATCCGACACCACGATGCTGCCAAAACCGATATAGACCACTTTCTTTCCTAACTTATGCGCTGAATCGATGAAATTCACCATATCAGGAGGCGGGGTCCATCTCTTTGCACTAACCTCAGCGTCGTCCAAAAACCAGTATCCTGAGGATGATGAGTACAGTATACCAATTGATGAATGAGGCATCACGGTTCACCTGCTACCCTGATCCACTCAGGCCAGTCAAGTGGGGGAGGAACAACAGAAGGACTGAAGTTGTATAAGAATGGGATTTTATGTGGTTCCATCTTGTCCAGACTGGTGCTGGGTAGGTGTAGTAGATCGCGGCGCCATCGGTTAATCTGGCCTGCAGTTGCTCTCCAGAATATTTGATCAAACATGACGTAAGACTGCGAGCAAACATGGGAACAATATTCAACGATCTTACGAATCGACGAACCATGTAATTATAACTTCCACCCATCTCAAGGAAAACTTAGTGTGTCAAACTCAACACTTACTACGAAGATTTATTCACCTTGCGATCAGGGACAGCAAAAGCATGTGGATAAGCCCTGTATATTACGAAACCTCAGTATATGCAAGCGAAAGCGGCGAAAGAGAAGACCTTGTTCGCGACCAGGGCATGGTAAACGCTCTGAAATATGGTATGCCCAATGCTTCTGCGATGTGATAACCACCCATGGCACTGGGGCTCTCAATCAACACATCGGTCTTTTGACAGGCTTCCCATGATGTTTTGAGGAGGTCATCTAGCCATCCACGGAACTGTGCATCTTGTAAGGAAAGGGCTTGAATTCACTCGATTGTGCTCTACCTTCAATAGGCCTTCCTTCAAAAAAGAAACTGTGAAGGTGCCATTCTCGACACAAATCCTCATTAATTCAGCCGGATCACCACCAACAAAGCCGTACTCGATGCCGTACTGTATACTAATGTTGAGAGAAAGATCTTGGAATGTAATTGGCAGCTCACTGACAGATTCAATCCAATCTTTGAACTCGCCGTGGGTGGCAATCTTGCACCGATGACCATCAGCCATCAGACCTTTTGCAAGAGCAATATATGGCTGAACATCACCGCGAGACCCTATCGAAAGGAATGTGAAATGTAACGAATTGGCTGGTTTAAATGTCAAAAACGTCGACGAAGCCGAAGTAAACATGACGGCAGGCAGGGAATCGGCTAGAGTATCGGAAGCAGACGTCGGAGCCGGATCAGATTCACTGGCAGTAGCATCAAATTCTTCCAAGATTAACGCCTGTCGTTTTCCTGGAGAAGTTGGGTTCATTTCGCCCTGTGCCAATCGTTTTCGAACGTCTTCAACTTGACGATCTAACAGCCTGATGAAGGCATCACGCTTGTCTTCAGCATTGAATTCAAAAAAGAGTTCTTCATGGCCTTTAATGATTATGATAAGACCATGATGGCCAAAACGGGTAGCCTTGGACTTCTCGGTGGCTAAAATATCGCGAATTGGCAACGTCATCTACACAGTAACAATGGTTAGTCAGTTTTCCCTGAGTCTGGAAAATCTCCAACCCTTGTTCGAAAGGCCAAAGGTCCGCTAGACTTGAAACAGAAAAAGTTTGTAGAAACGTAGAGTCTCCCGAAAACCGGCAGGAGTCTATATAGATATCCAGGGAAATCTGGAGAACATACAATTGAATAATGACACTGATATCAGAAATAAATGCACTTACATCCAAGTAAAGTCTCCTTCTCATCATATGCAAATGCCGTACGGAATTTCTCAGTGGTTTCAGCGTCCACCGGAACCTCGGGCGTTTCCAGAATGCTGAACGCCAAGTCACCCATGATTGAACGGCTAGTTGGATATGACGGCGAGACCGTTGTCGAGGAATACGTTTCTTTGACACCAGCGGAGGTAGCGATCGTTTGGTTGCTTGAAACTGGACTACCAAACACGCGCCGCGTGTTTTTGAGCCAAGACGGAACACCAACCCAGGAACTGCTCTCTCTGCTCAATGAAGGATGATTAGGATCAATGCGTGAATTGGAAGTAGAGGGCGGGTACGTGTGTTCATTCGCCGAAGTAGGCAATGATTTGCTTGTTTGGCCAGGACGTGTCTCTGGATGACCCTCGGTGGGTTTGGGCGAGATAGTGATTGGAACAAAGGACGATGAATTTGGGCGCCGAGAGACATGAGTGAAATCTTCGGCTTCAAGTGACCCTTCTGGTATGTTTGTTCGAAAAGTGTCTTGGAAAGGTCGTAGTAGTGATGATAGGCGGAAGACAGAACTTGACTTCGTAATATTGCTGTCCGAAGATAGACTTGCAGTTCGATCAGGACTGACGGAAGGCCGCGATTGCGTTGTATCGAGAACAGTTGGCGGAGAAGATGGCCGGTCAGGTTGATTTCGATGATCTCGGACGGCGTCTCGTAAATGTTCGAGGGCTTCGGGTATGTCATGGAAATAAGCAAAAAAATAGGAATCGACAGATGAGTCTTCATTCTTGTCAAACACCTTAACCTCAATGGTTTCACTAAAGTCCATGGCAGTAGATTTATCGACATCGATGATCAGGGAGTAGGGGATAGCAATCTAGTGGTAAGATTCTCATAATCAATAAGGGGATAGGAACAATCAATAAAACAAGAGACCTTGACACAGTCGCCCATGTTCTGAGCTTTAAAAATAACCTTCCGGATAGCCTTTACCCATTCTTCGCGGCTTGGTACTGAATCTGCAGACAAAATCACTGTCTTCTGATTTGTACGAATCCGGAACACTCTATCGCCCTCGGCTTCGCAAGAGATCGCGTAGCGCAAATCGACAATACCGTGAGGAAAGTAGGGGTCCTACATAATGTCATCGATTTATTGCTATGATACGAAAATTGTGTCTTACGGAAGAGGATTGATACCATGAAAGAGCATCATTCTTCAGAACAAACCAATGTTTTATCCAACGCTTTGTCCTCTGCGCTTTCTTATTGAGTGAGCCCGATTTGAGGACTTGATCCTGTTAAAACTGTGAATAGGATAGGATCTGATCCTTGATAGACGACCGGACCTCTCGCGAAGGCATGTGCGCGAAGAAACAGAGATACGAATTGGTTAGGTACATATAGCCTTGCAATACTGGAGTGCGAGATTAGTTTGACGTGGATACTGAGAAGCGGTTACCAACATATAGACCTAAGCAGCCAGCAAGGCATTTCTAAGGACCCGTGAGAAGTGGCCATATCAAGATAATCAAGTGAATAAACCTGCTCGAACTTCTTCAATTGCATCCAGTTCAAACACTTCTTTGAGCTTTTGTGCTAGGCCTGCTCTGCGCTGGAGCCGAATAGTACCAAGACTGCCAGCACGAGACGGTATGATCCTTGGATGAGGGCATGAATCTGCTCTACGGATCTGATTATCTGAGAGAATCATCAAATCCGTCAGAGGGGAAGGGCTGGGAAAAGGGGAACTTGGGGGACGTGGAGTCTCTTCAAAGTCTTCAACTTCTTGCTCCCCCTCCAAAATCAAAGTCTCTGGCTCTTCATTCATTTCATCTATGAGACCATGGGAAAGATCCAGAGTACGTTCTTGCGTTGGATAAGGCATACTCAGTTTCTTGGACCGTGCTAAGGGGCGGTGAATGGTGTGAATTGAGGAAGCTAGGCGTACTAGAACGTAACAAAGGTTTAAAAGCTGTCAAAACTGCAATGAGAATAGCTACTTACGTTGTTCTGCTTCCTCTTCGTCGCTTGAGCTCGCGTCGGTCCCCACTATATCTTCGTCATTCTCAACTTCGGCCCATGGAAGAGCCTGAAGCGCTTGGATGAGAGTCTGTGTTCCTGCTCGCATCTATAGTCAAGATGATCCTGTAAATCAATAGCTATTGGTGTGTACAGATTACCTACCGACCCATCCCCGCGGAAAGGACTCAGTGGCGGTCGGGCGGGGGGTGGAGATGGAGGTGTGATAAAAGGAGATTCATCGTTGGAAGTCCTGCCCTGAAATGATGGCTTGACCGGTATCGGTGCGGGAAGCAAAGAGAACCCATCGCGAGGTGTGACGCCAGAGGTCGATGTGTTAGCCGGTTTTGGCAAAGTGGAACGTGAGGCACTCTGGGTTAGATTGAAAACTACAGATGATGAATCTGGTCGCAAGTCAGTAAACATTACTGGAAAACAGACATTTGCGCACCCTCAGAATCTCCAGAATTCTCTTTGGTTTTTCCCTTTCGACTCAGACTGAATATGCGACTACGGCTTGCTGGTGGAGGGGTAGTAGGAGTCGTGCGCCCGCTTATGGCAGTCAAGCCACGACTGAGCTTATCAACCGACTTCTCAACTACAGCAGACAGTCGCTTGACACGACCTGGTGTGGATGTGACTTCCTTGGGAGGCGATTGAGGTTCCAGCTCTAGTTCCAGAGCTTCTGGGGAAGTGTCGACGGCCGGAGCGACAGCGGGTATGTGAAAGACGGTCTGTATGTTTGTGGGATTGCTCATTACTGAGCAAGTCCCAGCTGAAGGACGAACGAAGAAGTGGCACTTCCAGGCGGAACCTAATCAGGAACCGGCAGTTGCCGATCGTGAGAGCTGCATTCTCCACGTTCTTGTCGCGTGTTCGTTGAACACGTTCCGTTGCGCCTGAGGTTCTTAGAAACGCAGCTGGTTGTCATATTCGTGCACCAGCTTGCTTTTACTTCCCCTCGTGAACACCTGCTCGTCTACAAAAGATGCGTGGTGAAGTATGTGTCTCTACGGCCACACTACTGTCGTAGGTTGAATCAACTTGATCGTAGTTTTTAATGGATGACGTCTCCTCAGGTTGGCTGCGTTGCTGCTTATGATCTTTGTGCATGTGCGCCTTCTTATATCTTTCTGAACTTCACACAGCTCTAAACTCTTACTCAAGGTTGGTCAAATTAACACTTCTACAGTCCCCCGAAGCATCGCAATGGTACATCATACTTCTCTGTCTATCGTAAAAGCCTAGCTTATCTTCTACAGGCTAGAGTCAATGTCTCACAGTATAGGCGAGTACAAGCCACCGTTATTTGTCAAACATATCTGATCTTTTCTGCCTTAGCTCTGCCCTTGAACGCTCCCTTACCGACCCATTCGCCAATATTTATACAACCAATGCCAGCGCTTCTCTTGGAGTTCAAGCTGGCTTGCGATACTTTTATGACTTTGGCCTGTACTCATATTGCGCTTACTTGAACAATTCCCAAGGAACGTGTGGCAACATGACAGTTGGCGAGCAATATCGACCTTATGACGTGATAACATCCGACATGGCAGCGAACTACTCGAGAATCACACAGGCTCTTGTACAGGACACAACTTTCATGGACTCATCCAATCTCGGAGGTGCTACCAAGGCCGCCTACTGGATGTTGCTGTTAGGTACAGTCTGTGCTTTATTGGCAGCACTCATGTTAGTCTTCATACTCTTACAGTAAACATAACTGATTTTCTGCTAGCGGTTTTTCGAAGAATCACCTTTCTTTCTTTTTTTCAGCGATTTTCTCTGTGTCTGGTAGCATCCTCCTCCTCATTGGAACGAGTATCTGGACTATTATGATCAAGAAGTCGGACGGGATTAATGACGTTCTAATTGGTGATCAGGCAGATGCGGTTCCTATAGGAATCATCGTTACATTAGGGTCTGGTTTATACCTGTCCTGGGCGGCATTCGTGTGTCTAGCGATCTCGATTATTCCCTACATGATCAGGTAGGTGAAATGTACTCTTTTTCTTTATAGCTACGTAACTAAACTTGTATAGTTGTTGTACTTGGAAAGGATGATTAGCATGTAGTCGCCGATGCAGGCCATCGACATTAACGACAATATGTAAACCTTAGGATACTATACAAACTTTTAGAACACGTGAAAACATCAAATACAACATAAAGTGTAAATGATTTTTTGGGAGAGAATGTTTTGCAAAGCTATTGTTGTACTAGAAACCGACCATAGCCAATTTCTAGCGTAGATAAAGGAAAGAAAGATAAGAAAGATAGCAGTAAAAAAGTTCATTACATAGCCCACCGCGAGGGTCGAACTCGCAGCCTTCAGATTGTAAAGGACCAACCCATAAGAGTCTGACGCTCTATCCGATTGAGCTAGGCGGGCCCTGATTTCTTGGTGACCACGCAGCCCTAAGACAACATAACGTATGAAAATGAGAAAGAAAACTTCAACTGAAGCGCAGTCGATTAAAATAAACCAAAGGAGGATGCGTGGGTGGAACATGCCTAAAGGAACTTCCATCACGCTAGCCTCCCTCTAGATAAGTTGTATCTGCTGTCAGTAGAACTTCCTTGACGATGACCCATAATCTAGATCACGCTGTAGTGCAACTTGTAGTTACCCGCAAAATTTCCTTGTTATATACCTAGCTGTACTTCGGCTAACCACGCTGCAATGAGTGTAATGGCTGCAATTACGGGAGTCACCACTTCCGCAGCTTCGGAACTGAAAATGACAAATCTCCCACAACAAACACTTTTAGCGACCGGACTGTCTTAACCACCGTGGAGCTTTCTGACTCTCCCCTTTCCATCCACAATACCCTAATTTTGTTTCCCTCAGTTTTGGCATTCCATCCCGCACATGCATTTTAACATGAAAAACGCTGCCCTTGCTGCAGTGTTTGCTTCCGTCCTTGCTTCGACACAGGCCATTACTAAAGTAACACGCTCTGGAAGATACCTTTATAACGAGGATGGCAGTCGTTTCTATATCAAAGGAATAGCATATCAGGAACAAGGTAAGCATCTTATTTCTCTCCTAGTTCTTCCATTGTTTATGGCTTTACCCCAGGTGCCGTCGTCCAGAGTGACGACAATAGTTTTGGAGAACCTTCAACTTTCATCGATCCATTGGCTTTACCGGATGCCTGCTCCCGCGATTTACCATTCTTGCAGCAGCTTGGTGTCAATACTATCCGTGTATACAGCGTAAACTCTTCTCTCAACCATGATGCATGCATGTCGACCTTCAGCAATGCAGGAATTTATGCAATGTGATTGCCTCTCGTTTTACTTGTCAATTATATATTTTAACTCGTGGTCTTGTGACAGCATCGATCTTGCGCTTCCTCTTAATGGTTCCATTGATCGAATCAGTCCCTCGTGGACAACCAATCTTTTGGATGAATACCTCGCGACTATCAATGTCTTTAGCAAATACGACAATGTTCTAGCATTCAACGTTGGCAACGAAGTGGTTGTCCAAAACGGGACAGCTGTCGCACCGTATGTCAAAGCAGCCGCACGCGATGTGAAGGCGTATCTGTGCGTTACTATCTCCTATCAACAGTTGAACAGTTAATACTCAACAAGTCTTAGAAAGTCCAAATCCTCGTCTGTTCTTGTCGGCTATACTGCTATTAATGGTCCCTCGGAATTTCGTGACCCCCTTGCCAATTACCTTTCATGCGACCCATCCAACACCAACTCAGACTCAACTGCTATTGATCTTTTTGGTCTCAATGATTAGTATGTTCTCCTATCATCAGCTTGTTTTGCGGTTGCTCATGGCCGACATAGCTCTTGGTGTGGTAACTCATCCTTTGAGGATTCATATGCCGGCACATTCGGTGAATTCGCTGGTTATAATGTCGCTGCGTATCTCAGTGAATTTGGGTGTATCTTCAGTCCCCCGCGCCTTTGGACTGAGGTTGATTCCATCTTCAGCTCTCAAATGTCCCCTGTTTGGTCGGGCGGTGTGGCCTTTTCTTACTTTCCTGCAAGTAGCGCCCAAGGTCAATTCGGCATGGTGACTATCTCTTCGGACGGTTCAACTGTAACCACTAGCGATGATTTTGATCGACTGAAAACACACTATAATGCGGCCTCCGGGCCGAATTCTCCGTCACAGGGAAGCTCTACAAGCAATTATCCTAGCTGTCCCACCGTCAACAGCTCTTTTGTCGCATCAACTACTCTTCCGCCTACTCCGAACGAATCTGCATGCGACTGCGTCTTGAGTTCTCTTAGCTGTAGGTTCCAACCGGCGACCAGTAACTACTCTGCAATCGTCGGTGAACTTTTAGACACGGCATGCAGCTTTGTCGGTCAACAAGGCGGAACTTGCGACGACATCGGAGGTAATGGACAGACCGGAGTCTATGGTCGCCTATCTGGCTGCGACCCAAGTAAGTCTCCAATGGATCAATCTGCTACACCGCACTGACACTTTGAACAGCCATTAAGCTATCCTTTGCGATGAGCGACTTCTATCAACTCAGTGGTCGTAACCCGCAGTCGTGCAACTTCGCTGGCAATGCTACTGTCAACCCACTTGCTCCTTCCGACACCTCCGCTGCCAATGCTGCTGCAAATTCGTGTCTCTCCAATGCCGCCGCAACTTTCGTGCCATCTGCCCCTGCAAGTACTGGGGGTACCTCAAGCACTGGATTCTCGACGTCCTCGACTTCCCCCAAGGGCAATAATGGTACTGCAAGCCTCATAGGCAGTAGTAATGCCCTTCTAGGCATGATTGCGGTGACCTTTGTGAGCATCGCCAGTGCTCTTTGGACCTTAGTTTGAGCGTCCAAGAATTCTGATTACAATTAAATGACTCTCTGGGCAACCACTGGCGAACAGACTTATATAGTGCAGTACTACCATTATGTCATTACCATCCGTAGTTATTCGTTCAGTCCCTACAAGTGCCCCCAACCACATCTTCGCTATGGTCTTCAAATGACACTGTCTTTACTGATGCTTGGAATGCACGGACCCCCAAAAGCGGAGCTTAAAAAAATGATCCTGTGTTAATGTTTGGTTGGAGCATTTCCTCTGCGTGAACATCCATCTCGTTATGGCTCCTACAACCAACGACGTCGACCAACCTCCGCACCAGCAGGATAACTGGGGCCCGCAAGATGAACAACATATGGGTCCAGGCGGCGGAGCTGAGCCTCCAAATGGAGCGTCCTTACCTCCTGACGACGACCGCGCTCTGGGTCAAGGCCCCGAAAACCCAGATTATCCTCGCGGATCCAGCGCAGGGGCAGTTAGCGCTACTGAAGGCAAAGACATTACTTTTCGTGAAAAGCAAGTCAAGGTGCTTAGGTCTCTTCTTGTCTCTTCTTGTCTCTTCTGCGACATTTTACACCGCCTCGCTCATTACCACGCGTGGTATTCGACGCCGAGCTAGTGCTTCGTCCAGTACTACTATTAATTATTCTTAGCTTGGTTGCTTCGGATTTCCACTGTTGCTTTCGTACTATCGGAGGCTTACTCTGGCTCGGGGCTGTTTGCAACTTCTCTTGCCGTTTCCTTGTGTATCCTCGACTGGGTGTTTACCTTTCGCTGTCCAGCCGAATAAAGTCTATATTGGTGGTCTACCCGAACACACTCAACAAGAGGATCTTCAAAGTTGCTTTGGAAAAATCGGCAATATTGTGAACATTGAACTAAAGTGGGTAATTTTCTACTTCATCGTTCTCCCTATTCACCGTCAATTTTCAGAGTCGGATATGGTTTTGTCGTACGGCGTCTGCTTTTGTTAGGTTAGCCTATGTCTCACGTTTGGATAGGAATTCGACACACGGGAGGCAGCCGAGGAAAGCGTAGCAAAGTATCATGAAGGTTACTTCATGGGAAACAAAATACGTGTTGAGTTGTCCAGAGGCGGTGGTCGCACCGCCAAGTATACAGGAGATCCCGGCGCTTGTTTCAAGTGCGGACAAATGGGCCACTGGGCAAGGTTCGTCCTTGCTCTTGCAGGTCTGGTCTGCTTTTGTCATGTTTTATTTCCTTTCTAGAGAATGTCCCAACCACACTGGCTTGTGAGTTCAAGTCATCCTTCATTTTTCCCCGCCCTAACTAGTAACGATAGAATAGCCCCCAGACGCGCGTATGATCCTTTATTTTTTGACCATGCTCCTCTTGACTACCCTACTTCATTCATAGAAATGTGCCACAGCGTGAGGATGTATCGATGGGACGCCCCCGAGACGCCCGTTATGATTATCCGTCGAGTCGCGACTACCGTCGGCCACCCTCTCCCAGGGATTATCGGGACTATCCGGCACCACCTCCCGGTGCTCGTGGGCGAGATTATGACGAATATAGGCGTGGACCTCCTATGCCTGATCGCGAGAGATACCCGCCTCCTGCAGACTACAGAGGTCGCTATCCCCCACCTGATGCAAATTATCGTAGCTACGGTGGTCCTCCGTTACCTCCACCACCACCTCCCTACTACGATCGCTACGAGAGAAGACCTGGTGGTGAGAGATTCCCTCCTGGATACATGCCTACTGGGAGTGGGAGACCAAGGACTCCACCCCGGTATAGGGAAGATTTCGAGAGAATGCCTCCCAACAGGTGAGATGTCACGCTATCGAGCGAGCCTGTTATATAAGGAGGCGCACAGGGAATTTGATTATCGGAATCGTCCCCCAAGCCCACCTCCAGCTCGGTATGATGAGTATCGTGGGGTTCCTTTAGACCAGTCTGCGCCTGGAAGATACAAGTAGGACCTTGTTTGACGTTGTTTTCTTGCACTCACTAAGGTTGATTTTCTTAGGCGTCGCTCAGAAAGTCCTCCACGCTCTTATGATCATCCTTATCCTGTTGGAACAGCTTATGGCAATAACTATCCTAGTGCCGCGCCAGGTGGACCTCATCCATCTGGTGCTCCTCCACGCTCCGGCCCTCCTCAACGTGACTATATACCTCCCCGTAATGGACTGGAACCCAACTCTGGTTACAGAAGACACTAGGGTTCAATCTTTCGTCTCTCTTGTCGTGAGTATCTAACGATCTGGCTCCTGACGCCAGTATACTACATGTGTTGCCGCCGTCGCTCCTCATCCGATTTTAGTACTTTGGTTTAGTTTTGAATGCATTATTTGTCGTCTTAGTCATCTCCAGCACCACGGTTGAAGTAACAATCAAAGTGAAGTGCCTATATACAATCATTTGAAACTGCCTATGAGATAACTTATCCTCTGCCCTTTCCTTCTGACATTGCGTACAGCAAATCTTGATCTCCAGATTCATCGACGAGGGCCTTTAGTTTACCATCCGAGATTTTAAGCAGCTTTTGGGGGCTATCAAATTCAACCTTCGATTTGGGATCAAGTGAGGATAGCGATCAAGGTATACAGGGAAGACTTACAACTCGCCCAGCATCGAGCACAAGCTAGAAAAAACAATCATCAAATGTCATCACGATCTTTCATAGACTGAAAACTGACGATTTTATCGGCGTCCATGATTGTCTGGAGTCTATGAGCGATAGTAATGAGCGTCACGTCACCGGGTAGTTCTTTTCGAAGGGAAGTTTGAATGATTGAATCCGTTTTATAGTCTACGAAATTTGAGCAGTGAGTAGCATGCAGAAATGGCACAAATGAATTATACCAATTGCCGAGGTCGCTGCAACAACACAATGAGTCAGATTCAATGAAATCACTATACGTTTTATCGATTATCCCTTACCTTCATCTAGTATAAGGAGTTTGCTGTCGCGCACTATCGCTCTTGCCAGTGCAAGAATCTGGCGTTGACCAACGGAGAGGTTACCGCCACCACTAGCAATTGCACTGTCCAGAGTAAGCCGTCCTTCATCCATTTCACTTTGCAGAGCAAATAATCCAGCAGCACGTAAAGCATCATTCAGAATAGCATCATCGTGATGATCAAAGGGATCTAGGTTCTCTCTCAAAGTGCCGCTCAGCAATTCAGGCTGCATGAAGAATCAGTGGCATCGGGTATATCACCGAGGAAAAAAACCACACTGACAATTTGAGGTATGATGGTAATGTGGGACCTTAAAATATCCAGATTGACGTCCTTTGTATTGACACCATCAAAAAATATGCTGCCCTCGTTGTGAATACAACGTAGAAGGGAAAGGGTCAAGGAGCTCTGCGCATACATCAATAATTAGGGGATCCATCAGTCTTGGAACTACATACTTTGCCTGACCCTGTTCTTCCAACTTGGAATAAAGTGGTGAATTAGTCGAGAGTCATAGAACACAAGAAACTGATGATTCACCGACTCCGACACGCTCCCCAGATTTGATAGAGAACGAGAGATCATGAAGCACAGCAGGTCCGTCTAAGGTATATCTGGCCGACAGATTTTCAACCCTGATTTCTCCACTAGACGGCCAGTGTGCAGGAGGTACACCTTGTTTCGTGGGTTTCGGTTCTTGTTCAATGTCAACGTAGCCTTGTATACGTTCCAAGCTGTTTTTTTTGTGAGGTTGTGGAAGTTCAAAAAGTTCTCTATGTACGGACCTGTTGCCTGTTTCACCGATGCGCATGTTAGAACGAGACGATACGGATGCAATGCTTTACCTTGAACTTCGAAATCGTTCAACACCCTAACCCACCATAGGATCATGCCACTAAAACCAACTGAGGTAGTAATATAAGCCGAAGGCCTAGCTGGCAAGCAGTTAGAATGCACTGACCCGCCATATTAACAGAGAAACCTGTGTTTGAAGCTTTAGAGTCTTGAAAATATACTAGATACGCTGCCAAAGAGGCGGCAAATAGTCCACCGATGGCATCAATTCGGACACAGATCCAACGATTAAGGTTGTAGAATGTCCGAGCGGCTCGAGTGTATCGATTGATACGTCGCAGAGACTCGTCTCGGAATGCCTTCTGGGCTCCATAAGCACGAATGGACGCTAGAAAAAAAATCAAATACCTGACCATCATTGCAGATTGTGCTTACTGAGACCAGAAATTGCGGCTCCGAAGCTGATTACGTTGAATTGAGTGGTTCAAACTCTGGTATATCCTTGAACACTTACTGGCCAAGGACAGGGGCTCTCGCATTTGACATCTCGCGTTTGACCGAAAGCTGAGCTGCAATGTAAATTTGCCCAGTAAAACCGCCCAGTATCGCAACGACGACTCCAGGGAGTAAAAAGGCAGGCGTGAACAAAACCACAGCACCAAACTTGATGAGCATTGTAATTGTCATTTCGGCGAGCCACCAGAGTCCATTCGAGATCTGGCTATCCACTTAAGAGCACTTCAGAAAGTTATTTCCCAAGTACTCGAAACTAATCATACCTGCTCTTATGTCCTGAGTACATCTTGCGATCACACGAGATGTAGGTGTTACATCAAGCCATCTTCGAGCAAACATGTTAGAAAAAATGAAAAAGTTCAAGTACAACTTGAATGAGCCTTACCTCAAGGTTGCACCCAAAACGGATGACAAGAGCCGCCCATGAATGTTCCTTGAAGCCCGGATAACTCCATACATATAAACCAGGTGGGAAGAGCAATATAAAACAACGGCGAGAAGGAGGAACATGGCTGTGTGGTCGATAAGACCTAACTCAAGATCTGGAAGAACTGAAACATACCATATACGCCTAAATATCTATAACAGCTAATGAGCTACGAACAAACATGTATTCGATGACACTCACGAGAAAACAGGGACTTCTGATGGGGGATAATTATGATGCTCGTACTGAGATGCCCAATAACCAAGATACCAGGTTTGAATCGCGTTCAAGAGGTCACACAAGACAAGGCCAGACACAACAACCAAAAAGAAGAGGGTAGGGTTGTTGCCACCGAGACCGGAAAAATAGAGTTTCACTTCCATCGTCATAAGCCCTGATCACAAGGTCCATGAGGAAGACTTACATGCAGCCCAACTGATATGCCCCAACTCTATCTCCTCCGCGACCATCAACTTTCCATCTAACTTGGTCTCTTCTGCAAGTGGAGCCGGTTCAACTTCGCTTTCCCCTTCGGTAATCATATTCTCCTCTTTGATGAGTTCTTCAGCGAGGGAGAAATCATTAGAGAGAGCCTCAGAGATGGAACCCCGCGTATGGATTGTGCCATCAATAGCTAGCGAAACTACGTAACTTGCAATGGGACGAGTCAAAGCAACGTTATGGGTCTTAGATTGTCGGTACGCAAAGCAGTTTGAAAAGCAAGTACGGACGTACCACAAGAAGAACTGTCCTACCCTGAATAAGATCGCCAGCGAAACATTTTTCGACAATCCACTTCGCCGTATGAACGCTGTGGCAATAATGTTTAAATGCTTAAGGGAATCCTCAGATGTACTGTCAACTCACTCGAGAGCGGCCAGAACGTCATCCAAAAGAAGGATCTCGGCCCGAGAATAAACAGCTCGAGCGAGAGTTATACGAGCTTTTTGTCCGCCACTCAGTGTTAAGCCTTTTTCACCCACCTCAGTCCCATCACCGGCATCGAACAAGGTAAGATCGCGTTCAAGTGAACACTGGTACAATACTTTCTTGTAACGCTCTTCATCGAACGGTGCACCAAAGATAATGTTTTGCTACACCGGTGTCAAAAATGGCCAATGCCTGATGGAAAAAATGCTGGCACTCGACCTTGATGGTTTCATTTTGAACCCACGACTCCTGCGCTGCATACGCTACTCCTTTGTCTCGAGGAAGGCTGAACCAAGAGTGAGGATGCGAAGGGGTGAAATGCATTTCACCTGGCAAGAAGTTAAATTTGTCATTTTAAAATTTAGGAGGTCTACATACCAAGAAGCGCCATGAGAAGGGAGGTCTTTCCAGATCCAGTAGGACCAATGATGAGGTTGATTTGCCCTCGTCGAAACTTCAACTCATCGTTGATTCTGAGAACGAAATTCCGTTTTGAGGGTGTCAGGTTACCCTCCAACTCATTTGACCACACAAAAGTAGCATCACGAAAACCAATCTCATCGCTAGGGCAGCCCTCCTGCGGGAATATATCAGCAGAGTCTTTCTTAGAAAATGCATCAAGGAGTTCAGTCTGTTGAACTACTAAGCTTGCGGTGTGAAAGAAGAGCAGATTACACACATTCTTAAGGAAGTCATCAACTCGATTGAGAGACACCTTTCCAGTAACAAGCTGTGTGATCGCATAGAACACCATATGAAGTTGATCGCGTAACATATCGAAAACCGCCATGGAGCTGAAGACTTTTGAAGCACTTAACTCTTGCTTCATAATGATTGTCTGCAAGAATATCAGCTGATAGTTCAGGGCTAAACATTATCACCAACACTGCAAAGACCCTTGAGTAAGTACGTCAGACAGAAGTTCATTCTCTTACTAGGTTGAATACGTCACAATCATAGTCACAATAGGAATGAGGAAGCTTCATAACGGGTTAAGTCGCAAACTCAGTTGGAGATGGATCCACCTACTTCAAGTTTCCATTAATCATATCGAGAAATTGACGCTTCCATATCCAGACTAGCTCTTTCTCTCGCTTTTCAGCAATCTTTTCCTCCATCTTCTTCTCCCAACCAAACAACTTGATCATGCGCAATACATTCATCGCTTGTTTCAGACATTCGTTAGTTCGTTAATGTAACTTGGAGGCAAGGTTCATACTTTCAGTGACAGTCTGAACACGAGCATCAGTTGCATTTAATCTGACAACCTGCACATCCTGTATGCGCTTCGCGACATAACCCGGAATAGGGAATAGCATGACGATAGACACCAGACCGACGAATGCGCTGGAAGGCTCACCATTAGTACTTACCAAAAGAAAGAGTATTTTTGAGCATTACCTCCATCCGAGTACAAGGTAAAGGAAGATAATGCATAAAATGATCTGGAGTGGTATATAGATCAACACCAGCAAGAAATCGCGAGCTTCCGTGATATTGTTCATGTCCGTAGTGACGAGGTTATTGATCTTTCCAACAAGATTTTCTGCACTGGAGCTTCCTCCACGTTTCGACACTTCGGCAGATGCGGTATCTTTTCCTTTGCCCTTCTTAGAGCTAACACTGGATTTTATGCTGGAAGAACTAGCGCGAATTGTGTTGTCCCGAGAATGCAGCGTCTCCACTTCGCCTGAGCCAGTCAATTCGCCGGAATGGCTGCCTACACCATCATCATCAGGGGAAGGACCGACAGAATCGGTATCTGATGTTGGCATCGGGGTGGAAGGCCCGGAAGAAGTGCTAGGCGAGCTTGCTTCAGTTTCGGCCTTGACTCGAATGCGGAGTGAATGCTCAAATATCAACTGTGTGATGATTCCTTCTGCACGCACAAGGGTCCTTGTCTGTCAAAATGCAAAACCTGTGAAGTTGGTCACGCGCTGTCATGCGACAAGATGACTCACGGCAATGAAAATATACCATTGCCAAGCCAGCGAGCCCAAGACAGGGCCGAGGAAAAGCCAGATAATCCAAAACCATGGTCGAATTGTAGCGTTCTCCCCCCGTGTTTCTACGTACCTACAGGAAGATCAAGCCTTGTAGCTCGGAATACGATATGACGATGACGCACAGAAGCAGTTGTTTAATCCCGATAGGAGAAATAAAACTTGCAGTTGCAGTTATAAACAGCATAGTTGCAAGAACCATGTACTCTCTCCGGAAAGTTCGCAAAAGTCCCCAGAACAAGTGCTGTTTCCTTCCTAAGATAAAGGGATCGATATGCTGGCCATTATGTGAGTGAGTTAAGGCAGTTGGTATTTTCAAAAACTTACAGGAAAGCTATGTACTTTCAAATTTACGGCGTCATCATAGTCAGACAGTGGTGGAAGCTGGTCATGCGATAAATGAGGGATTGTGTACGCCAAGAAAACGATGGGATCCAGGAATGAGTAGACGATGAGCGAGAGTAGTGATGCGGTCTGCTCTGGATTGGGAACTTTCATAGGGACCTTGAGAACCATTGAACACAATCTATACTTTATGATAACAATGAAACCTACGTCTGGATCCACCGGTTTATATTGACGAGGGACAAGAAGAGGAATCACAAGGCTTGTCAAAGTCAGAACAAATAATTTCGTCCATAAGAGAGGGCCTTCCGACCAATCAAGAGGATGTCTATCATAGGTCGCAAGTGGAAAAATGTCCCGATAGAAAAAGACTCCAAATGTTGAGAGCAATAAGAAATTAATGTGCACCAAAGCGACACTGCTCCATCTCGGAGAGCCTACTATCGCGACAACAGCCAAAAAAGACGCGTAAAGCTAGAGAAGAGTAGAATGTTAAACGGCGAATGCAAACAAAAAAGAAAACTTCCACGTACATATGATGCAGACATGGCAAGATCATAGACTTCTTTCCGAAACATGACTGAACTATAGATTGAAAGGCCAGTGAGGACCAAGCACCCAACCAACCTTACAACCTGGTATGCAAAAATGACATTTCCACCCAAACGACCACGAATATCCTGCCCACGAGACTTGATATCGGTTTCTTGATTGATTAGTGTATCAGAAAGGTGGGCCCTCGCTTGTATGTATATGCTTGAGGTTACGAATGAATGGATGAAAAGGATGCCCGCCGAGCATGCGGCCACCAGACTTGGAATAGCGAGGGTGTCGGACAGAAGGCTGTTCGAGAGGGCTAACCGCGCATCGTCCTGTATGACCGTGGCGTGGAGAGGAACTTGTTCATGTATCACGAATTGGTAAGTCTCCGTAGCCCACCTGAATAGAGGGTACATTGTGTTTGAACGAAAAACGTCGCAAACCTCGAAGCAAAGAAAGGCCTTCTACGGAGCAGACGGGTGATCGATGACCTCGGTAAATAATTCAACAGGTTCCCGGCACTGTTTTCTGTCGGGGGAGTGGGACGGACTTGTAATGAATGAATTGAGGACCCTCACCATCAAAAAACAGACTGATTACACGCTCTGAACTCTGGTGAAGAGGAGTGAGGTAGGAAGAGGTGAAGAATTTAAGAAGCATGGATGTGGGATTTAATATTGATGTTCATTCCGTTACCTTAGACGGACGCCTTGGTATAAACTGATGTATAGGCAAACGATGTAATTGCAAATGGACACCGCCACACATATATGGGGAGCCTACTCATCCACAGGGACATGCGACATGCAGGAAATTCCAAAGCGGAACTCGGGAAAACAAGACCCCTACGATCACGACTCCATAGGCATACCGACGACCAAATTACCAAACACTTCTTCCTACGAGCACGCACAACGGCGACCCCTCCCACCGACAAGCCGACACAGACCGCCACCAAGCAAAGTAATGCATTAACAATCATGGAAGTGGACGTCGATTAAAACCGAATACATCGTTATTCTACGAGTAGCACGTTAGTTACCCCCGCTTCTTAGCTCAGCATTGTAGTTTGCCGGCGGATAAATTCAAATCATTTACTGAATCATTCGTCCGTACCCATATCCACTTCCTGCGCGACCCAAGGATATGAGATAGGTCACGTGCGCAAGTGGTCGGGGTCCCCTGAAAGGCATGCCCTGTACCAGGCCAGGACATAGTTCAAGACAGCATGACCACCGTGGATTCTCCTACGCCGTCGAGGCCATCGACATCGGATCCGTCGACTACGCCACAAGGACCCGTACCCCTCTTTGATTTTCATCTCCGTATTCTGTCCGACTCTTACCTCAGCTTCTTCCAAGAACGGTGAGATTCGTGTCATTATGTTCGAGTCGCGTGTTTGAGCTAGGTATTTTCCATCAGGAAGCGAATTGAAGAGTCATAGTGAGTTTCCTAGGCCCAATCCATTTAGACTCGATTCTACTGATTTCCACAGTGTGGATTCACTCCTCAAATTGCACCACAAGATCAAGTCCTTGGACACATACCTGGAGGATCGAGGAGAGCTCAATACTACTAGAAATGTTTGGCATGAGATCAGGGACAATTTGGAACGAGGTACATTCAATCACTCTGGCAAAGTTTACAATTGTCCATATCCCACTTCAGAGGCGCAGGCAAGAGAGGCATTTTGTGCCGCTCTTACTACGGATGTAATCACCCCTTTGACTACTTTGAAGGCAAGAGTCATGTAACACACTCGTCTTGCTCGATGCGATTATTTCTCCAGGAAACTCAGGAGCGCACTCGGAAGCGGATCAAGGAGGACTTGAAGAACTCAAGTTCTGCGTATAATGAGTACGTGGAAAATGTGCTACCGAAGCTGAAGTCAAAGTATGTAAAGAAATTCACAGAGATGGAGGTACATAGTATTGTCTATCCGAACTTATGTTGTCTCACCTCTCTGAAGGAACAAAAGCGGGCGGCAACCACCATCAGCCCAGCCGCACCACTTCCATCTCCGTCGCCTGGTGGGGAGCAGTATCATCACTTGAGTAACTCAAGGTCAAATCCATCGATTCCATCAAGGCCTACAGTGACCGGTCCTCAGCCATTACGCGCACTTGATCGTCGGCCATCTGGAAGCGGCCCTCCAACCCGAAACCGCTCACCGTCCTCGTCGACTGCATTCTCAGATTTCGCGCACCAAGGTTTGTGACACCTGACCCATGTTTCTGGATCTCTGACATGCGTGTATCTAGGAAAGAAACAACTCAATCAACTTATCGGTTTTCTTGACAAGGGGGCTGTAAAAGAGACCCTGAGTGGTGGGAGAGAGAACCAAGCCCTTCGAACTGTGCGGACTAAAAGAGAAGCCGATGAAGCAGGTGTGTTGACCTCCCAGAGTTGCAAACAAGCACACTAGTTCACGTCGATAATAGATCGCGAATATCGCAAAGGTGTGCATTGGTCGGAAACTTTGCGTCTTCGACGGACGAAGACTCTGGAAGGCGGTTACACCGTATGTCCCAACAGACCTTACCCGCTGATAACCCTTTGAAAACTCCTCGTAGAGTTTGGAGATGTTTGCAGAAGAAATGTCAGCGACCATGAAGAAATCGCTCGAGAGATATACGGATAATATGACGTGTGTAATTGTCTGATTGAACTTCTCCGATGGCCTCACACTTGTTAAAAGCGCGACTTCCACGACTCAGACACAACTCGCTACCCTTGCTCGGTCAATAGTGATTAACATTTCACCTGAGAGAGACGTGAACAAACTGAGAACTTATATACCCCGTTCTATGGCTTCTGCTATACCTGAACCCATACTATACGAGCACGGCCTTGTTGGCTTGTGCAACGATTTAATCTTCGGTTTCAGTTTGGTGGACTACGCAACCTCAAAGGGCTTGCAGGAAGGGGAGATACCCAAAATCGTACGAATATGTATACAAGAGATTGATCGACGTGGTCTTGAATCGGAAGGTATCTACAGGGTGAGCATAGCAGCGAGATCTTCCATGCAGGATTTCTAACAGTTTTTTCGCAAGGTCTCTGGCCGTCATGCTATCGTCCAAACGGTAAACATTCTTATTCCTCTCAGCACCTGGTAGGCACATGAACTTTGCAGATGCAACACAATATTGAAAAAGACGAGGAGCGTTTCGAGTTTTCACAGAGGGACGATGTGTATGCTGTTTCATCATTACTCAAGGTGCGCATACCTGTCATGATGAAGTATCACATTTCAAAATGTTTCTTATATGTAGCTCTATCTAAGGGAGCTTCCCGAGCCTGTATTCAGATTCCCTCTTCAAGAAAGGATTCAGCACACAGAAGATCGAGGTTTGATGATTTTCATATGGGGTGACAGTCATAGTGATACCTTTCTAGCTGATCACATCGCCAGTAACTTCATGCTTCTCCGTTCCAAGATAAGAAGGCTACCATCTGTGCATCAATTAACGTTGAGAGCTCTGCTGGAACATCTCTCTCGCGTTGCAGCTTCCAGTGAAAAGAATAAGATGGATCCTAAAAACCTTGCGATTGTGTTTGGAAGCGTGATTTTTGGCGAAGATGAGATGCCGAAGGGCGGCGACTTGTTAAATGTGCAGACATGGAAGGTTCGTAAAATCAAATCACCTTCACTCAAGTCATTTTGAAAGGAAACAACTAGGATTCGCTTATGGAAGATCTGATCGTTCATGCGCACATCCTTTACTCAGAACACCTGAGTCACCACTCACCTCCTCTTCCGCCAACTCCTGCCGGAGAACCGGTGCCCGTTTATACTTATGGTTCCAAGAGTACCAAGGTTGCAAATGTTTTACCATATATTCCCAACAATGGTACCTCACAAGAGACGTCCCCTCAAGATTTCACTCCTCGGTTACCTGCCCGACCAACTAGCAGCATCCATCCATCTCTACGTGCCAATCCGCAATCACCATCCAGAGTGTACCACGACAATCCGTCTCCTCTAGCCTTACGTCCAGGACAAAATTCGCAGGAGGTGACACCTCCACCTTCTCCCACAGCATCAACCAATTATGAAACAGATGGTGTTCCAACACCAGATCAAGAGGCTTCAAGTGTGGCACGACACAGCACTCAGCAGCTCATTCCACCTCCATGACCAGTTCCTGCAATCACACGCATGGCAATTACCTCCACCTCACAATGTAGACTTTCCTCGGTGTTCAAATTGTTGAAATCTTCCTGGTTGCATATCACATATGGTTGGGATATTTCGTAGAGGCCTGAGATTCATTATTTGTGTACATTAATGACTGTATAGTATGATAGGCATAGGCTTTTGGACAGAAGTCCATTTGGTGATAGGATTTGGGAAAGATAGGTAAAAGAAAACAAGTTGCGAAGAGATCTCGAGTGGACGTTGTTGAGATTCATTCGAGTAGGATGGGATATTAGTCACCAGAAGTCGTTCAAAGTGTCAAGCAAACACGTTGCCTGGGCGTCCCAGTCATCGGAATCCTCTCAACAATCCATATCATCCCAATAACTGGATAACACTTGGATATGGCTTCTTTGAAACCCTCCAGATTATAAGATACATCGGGAAACATTTGGGGAGCTCAGACGTTTCATTATCGTTGTGCCAATTGATGACACATGAATAAGCTAATGTTCTTTCTCTAGTCAAACCTTTTATAACCATGTACCTCATAAACCCCTAAATCCCATGTGTTTAGGCCATCCACCAACTTGGTTTGCAGGGAAATCTGGCAAACCTCCCATACTCCATAACTCATGGGTCTTCGGGCGTCATAACCCATACTTTTTCTAAAATAGATATATATCCGACCAGTAAATTCAGAGACAACTTCCAGTGCACGTGGTCACTTCCCATCCACTGGGTTGGCAGGGAACAAACAAAAATAGACAACAGTTAACTACATTTTTTCCTCATAAATAGTGGTCACAAAAACAGCTGTTTTAAGCTAGTTCCATCATTGTGTGCTTTCCAAGACAATCAGTGAAGCTTTGATTTTTTGCCCATGAAAACATTGAAACAAATTCTATGGCATAATAATCAGGGTTCCATATATGGTAATTGGTACATATATAGTAATTTCTTCTATTATGTCAAGATACACCTTGAGATACTATCATATCTATAGTGTTTCAAGCCTTTTTTGAAACCATGTGTATAATAACATCAACAATACTTTTTATCAATTGGACTTTTGTAGTCAGTATGATAATGTCTCTTCTAGCTTCCTGCAGTGTCACTTTGGCAAAATATGAGGAGCTTGTTGTGTCAGAACAAACCTAGATGGAGAGCCCCAAAACTATAGTGTTTCAAAACTTTTGACACAGACTGTCACACTGACTTGTGCCACCAATCATATCTCTGCTTCATTTTGACATGTGGCAATGATGTGTCATGACTGTGCAGACTTTGAAATCTGATTGAGGTCAAGCGTTGAATGTCACATATCCACATACTCTCTGCAAAATCTTGCCATAGAATGCTCAAGAGACCAGCAAGGCTAATTGAGTAGTTGAACATCACTAGAAAGCTTACAATTGAGTTGGTAGATAGGCCAAAAGACCACTGCTATTGTTTAGCCTGAGAATATTCTATCTACAGACTGCCTTTATATACTACATCAGTAGCTGCACTATTAAGAATACTGTTTACTAATTGTGCTCTAGTACAGTGGCTCAAAAAACTGTCCCAATGTTTTATACTTTTTGAAAGATGACATTGGCATGAAGGATTGGAAGTATCTAAAATTTTGGTTAAATCATGTAAAATACTATGGCATTGCAGCTACAAATTGCATCTTAGCTTATGTAATTTAAATCAAAACTGATG
>JAGGAT010000314.1:0-38846 GCA_017657195.1 Termitomyces sp. T70a
ATGGACCACACATTATGTCGGCAGCCTGATTGAACTATTGACACCTTCTTTTCCCACCCACCCATACTAGGACCCGCTTGGTCCACAGGTTGGTCCCTCCCAATTGCCATATTTGGTATTCCCTGAGGGCTTTTGAACCAAGGTTCTTCCAAATCTGTCATGATCTGCAGGACCAGATCCCTCCCAAATCTGCCCCATTAGGCAACCCTCTCTTTTTCTGATTGGACAGGAGTGCAGTAGTCACATTGCTTCATCAAGTCACATGCTGATTGGTTGCTCACTACGGCCTGCGCAACAAAGCCTCCCTAGTCAGTCACATGGGAGCAGTGGCTTCCCGGCGGCGTTGAAGAACCCATGTGGTGTCTAAAGTGTTTTTCACACAGGCGCAGTTTGAACCGAAGCTCTCCCCACTTGAGGATTATGTAATCCCCTCAGAGACACAATGGTGCCAGCTGAGCCATCGTGCCCCTCTCAGACCAATTTGATATTTGAGGAAAGTCTGGCATTGGACTGAGTAAATGTCACGACCCTCCCCCCTGCCACCTGCCACCCCAAACCCCCCAACAACCCTGGGCATGGGCCGTTTAGCCATCATGCATCACGCCACTCACCGAATGTTCATACTGCCACTAATCGCATGGTCCCCTCATGTGATCTCCCCAATACAGCTGCTCTCTATCTCGCCACCGTCCATAGAATCCTGGAACCTGCCCCGGAGCTCTTTTGAGACCACACACCTTCTACTCATAGTATATAAGGACCATAGGTAGCTTCTATGTACCTTAGTCTCAATATTAACAATAACTATCTGTGTTGCTTAACTTCTGTTTGAAATCTCTTTGTGCTTGTTTCTGTCTCTTTCATGCTTGCCTTGATTACCATTCTGGCATGCACACTATCGACTGGCACACACTCCACCCACTTACAATTGTTCCTGTCTCATCTCTGGGATTTCCCCGTCAACTCGACCACCCACCCAACCCTGGAGTAAGCCCATCACCCCCAGGGATTTACTCTGCACCCATCTCAAGCCCCAGAACCACCTCAAAGCTCCCCACCCCATGTTTATGTAGTTCAGCACTCACTTGTGCCTTGTAAGGTTATTGCTTGCTAGTAAAGGCCCCCAGGTCAGCGGAACCTGACAGTAAATCAAAGAAGTATGGCCTGTGCTATCCTCCAACCAAGTAGGCAAAAGTATTGAGAGTTGAGAGCAAGGCTGAGAAGTGAAGAAAAAGACATGAAATGGGTGAAGAAAGAGTGAAGAAATAGACAAGAAATAGATGTGAAATGGTAGTCACCTGACACTTATTAAGTTACATTATTCTCCTTGTTTCCTCCTTTTCTCTTTACTTTCATTTTCACATGCATATATTACACCTTTTTATATAAACTCCCATGTATTCAATGACAGACATTAGGCAATTAACATAGTTGTTCTCTGCTTGATGATGACAATGATAAAGTTATCTCTTTTGGGCTTATATTTCAAAGGCAGTATACATGATATCATATGTTGTTTCCCCTACAATATTATTTAAGCTCCTGACCAGTTTCCTGAAGCCAGCATCTCTCTGGCTTGGCTGATGCCCCCCAAGAACTGCTTCGATATCTGCTGTTGATGTTCCTTCCCACCTTACTGCTACTTGGCACTGCGTTTGGCTTCATCTTTCCATGGTTCCTAAGCAAGCCAGCTATTTCTTCTAACCCATCTCCATACCCAGACTACCCCTCTTTTGAGTTTCTAGCATGCCAACTAGTTTATGACTGGGGATCACCTGTCCCAGTGCTATGCCAGGCAGCTCCCCTGATGTGCTTGCCAATTCTGTATAGGTAGGCCCACCACTGCTGCTCTGATTGGTTTACAACCCTTTACCTTCCTCCAGAATCTACTGGCACTTCAGACCCCTTCTATAGAAGCCGCTCTGCCCAGCCCAACTCCTTTGATCTACAGCTCCAGATCTCCCAGTCAGCTCACATGGCAACCAGTTTCATTTTTTAAACTGGCCAGAGTGTGATGGTGACAGTGCTTCATTGTGCCCTGATATAGTGATCCCTTCACATTGGTGTTCCCTATAGATAGCCTGACCTACAAAGCCTTCCAGTGTGACCAGGCTGGTGGTGGCGCTCTAGCAGCATTAAAGAACCCAGACAGTATCTAAGATGTTTTCTGCCCAGGCACAGTTTGAATCAAAGCTCTTCTCACTTGCAGGAGCATGTGCCCCCACTGAGTACCATGATGGTGCTAGCTGAGCCACCATGGACCTTTGTTCTCTGCTTACTACAGTAGCTCAAAAAACTGTCCCAATGTTTTATACTTTTTAAAAGATGACATTGGCATGAAGGATTGGAAGTATCTAAAATTTGGCTAAATCATGTCAAATACTATGGCATTGCAGCTCCAAATTACATTTGAATTTATGTAATTTAAATCAAAACTGATGGAGTAATAGCCATTTTAAAATATTTACTCATTAGAACAGTTTTTTGAGCATCTTTAACTTTGCAGATTTATCCCTATTTTAGTCAGAAATAAAGAGTAAGTTGCATGTGGGAATATCAACAGAGTCATGTGACCATGTTTGGGTATATTTGGGAGTGGTTCAAGTTGGTTGAACCACATCTTGACCTTCAATCACTATCATAAAAGCTACTTCTTCTGCATAATGCTCTACTGTTGCTTATCTCCTTGCTCCAGGGTATTCTTTGCATCAGATTGAGGCTAAAACTGGTCTAGAGAATTCTACTATTGGGAGGATCAGTAGAAAGTTGGAGGTGGACAAGTAAAACCATCCTGGAAGCTGTCCAGCTAAGCTTACTTTACATGATAAACAGGCTATTGTTCGACAAATCTCAACTGAGAGACTTGATACAGCTGTTCAGGCCACCAATTTTATCAACAATATCATTTCCAATCCTATCTCTCCTCAGACTGTCTGGAATGTGCTGAAGGAGGGATATCAGTCTGCTACAAAGAGGAAAGTTCTTATGCTCAAAGCTAGACATAGGCAACTACAACTTAAGTTGGGCTCAAGAGCATCAAAACTGGACTGTGGAGAACTGGAAAAGAGTGTTGTGGACCAATGAGACAAAGATTAACAGGATTGGGTCAGATGGAAAGCAATATGTGTGGAAGCTAAAAAGAGAAGGCATTTCAAATCAAACTACTACATCTACCAATCTCATGGTATGGGGCTGTATGTGTCAGAATGGGGTAGAAAGGCTGGTAGAGGTGGTGGGAATCATGAATGCAGAGCAGTACTGTGAAATTTTGGAGGATGGAGCAAAGGAGAGCTTTGAAAAATTGGAGATGGAGGAGGGTGCCTGCTACTTTCAACAGGACAATGACCTTAAACACAACTCCAAGAAGGCTAACAAGTGGTTTGAAGACAACAACTTTGACGTCCTCTGATAGCCAGCCCAATTTCCTAATCTTAACCTTATTAAACACCTCTGGGAGTACCTCAAGGAGCAGCTTAGGCAGTATGAAACACCTCCTCATGGTGTGCATGAATTGTGGGAGAGGGTTGCAAAGAAGTGGGATGGAATACTAGCAGAAGTATGCCAAAGACTAATAGAAAGCATGCTTAGAAGGATTCAAGTTATCAAGGCAAATGGAGGACATACAAAGGACTAAATACTAAAATTAGGGATGCTCAAAAAACTGTCCCAATAAGTAGATATTTTAAAATAGCCATTACTCTATCAGTTTTGATTTAAATATCAGTATTGCCACAATTATAGGTACTAACCTGGAATATGTGTTGGGCATGCTAAGTTATGAGGAGTCTGGGCAGGGTCCCAGAGAATGTGCCAAGAGGTGTTGAGAATGTGGCAAGTGAACTGTGGTAAGCTTAATGTATGGCAAGGTAAATTTAATGGGTATGGCAAGAGTGTGCAGCAACAAAATAAATGCACTACACTGATAGAAAACCACTAACATCAGTTATCAGTAGGAGGATGGATGTTTTAGTATTTTTGAATGAGTTTAAAAGGGTTGCTTAGTAAAATCCAAGCATAAATGCTTTGCCACAGTTGCAAAGGCATGTAAAGTACTACAAGTACCAACAATAGTGACATAATATAAAGATTAAGAGAGACAGCAAAAATGTGTGGCAAGAGCACTGAGTTAAGGAGAAAGTGGTATTAAATACATGGCAAGACAAATATTAGCAACTTATAACTAAGATGCATCAAAAGAAATCTGAAGTGTGGGGTGATCAAAGGAGACTTGATTTAATGCTACTACTGACAAAAAGTAAGTATTTATACTAATAGGAATTTACTGTCACTATTATGCTAAGCAGTGCTAAAAGGCAGTGAACTAGTAAGAATGTAAGTAAATGCCACAAATTGAACTATTTAATGTAAATCTACAATCAAGCTGTCTATAAAAAGTCAGCAAGTAGCACCAAGCCATGTCAAGCACCAAGGTGAAATGCCATGCTGTTTGTTATGGAAAATCTTCATCATTCCCTACTGCTAAATATTGCTGTTGCTAAAAAACATCAGTTTTTATTATTTTGATAACATCTATTACATGTCAATCTATCTGTCACTGGTGCTATCATTGATGGAAGAAGTTTGTTGTTGTGTGTAGCCATTGGATGCTGCCTAGAAAGATTTCATCATGTGCACCAAGATAACCTTCTTTTCTATGACCTTCATCTATGACCTGTCTATGTGCCATACTATATGGTTGGTGTGCCTAGTTCTAATAGAAACTTATCAGTGGTATGAATTCAAGGTGTCCAAAGTGCATAACTATGATGCTACATCAAGAAACCTATTCCTTATTCATTTTATGTGTCTCCATTCTGTGAACTTCTATTTCTTGTTTACTGCATCAGGTCTGAATAGAATAATAATTACAATATGTTTAATATACTAAGCCATAGTGGGTGCAGAGTTATGAGGAGTACATGATATGAGCTTTTAGTCTAGCTCACTGCATTTTAAGCCATTTATGCACTATTTAGTAGCTAATAATAGCAGCAAGACTTCAGTGTTTACTTGACTAATGCTCTCTACATACTATCATTCTTACAATACTGCCCAGCATAATACTACAGGGTCACATGACAATCCATACACACCAGCTAGCCTTGCTGCTTGCTCCATAGCAGGTCATGGACAACTTTTGCTCATTGGTTCCTCTCCCTACAATGTGTGCTTTTACTTCACTCCAAAACTCCATGTGCACTGATCATGTGATGAATCACACCCTGTATTTACACATGCCACTCCTTTCAACTTTGATCAACACTTCATTCTTTCTGCTAGTTGTCATGCCACAATTTCTGCATCCTAATTTTGCATTCTGCCAGCATCTATTACTACTATTAGCAGATCACCACTGCCAGCAATACTTTCTCTTTCAAGTCTAATGACAATTTCTTCCTATCCTATCTTAATGATAATGATGACTGATAGCTGGCACTTGCTATCACTACCCCTAATATGCCACATTACTTTTTGGTGCCTACTTTTATTATGAGCCTGTTACAAGACTGACATCTCACACATTACTTGGCAGCACACCTCAGCTAGCCACCAACCCACGAAAGGAATAACTTCACATGCTGACTCATAGGCAGAATGCTCTATCCTGCCCTAATTATTGTACATATATTTTTGATGAGACCCTGGATGATCTCATGAGGGGGTATGTAATGGACTGTGTCATTACAGCACAGACTATTTTCTATAATTATTATAAAGTAGTTATTACATAATTTCTCTCTCTTTTATTAAGTTAAGTTTATCTTATGTAACTTGAAGTAGTCTTTTTCACACAACCATAGCCAGAATCAATTGATAGGTTCTGACTTATGGTGCAGTGCATGAAAGGCTCAGTAACCATGGTACAATGGAAGAGGGTTTTTAGAGAGGCAATGGGTGAATAGTACACCTCCATTGCCTAGTGCAAATTGATTTGCTTGTCTGTCAGTAGATGCTATTAATATAATTTCTGCTGACAGCTCTACATCTGCTACCATGAGCACACTCTCTAACATACCCTTTTTCCCCAAGGTGACTACCCTGCATGTCCCTGCTCCTTTTCAATTATGACCTCAACTTCCAGCCTGGGAGCGATGCTTCTTCCACTGCTATGTGATAGCCTCAACCTCCTCTGCAAATTTGCTTTGGTTAGATGTTAAAATAGAGACCACAGACACACAGCAGATCTGGAACATCACCACCCTTCTTCACTTCAGAGTGACAAGGCTATTCCTGGACTCCAGCTATGTGGAGCATCACCAACTCACCATGCAACCTCTTCTGTCCCCAATCCCTATGTACAATGTTGACGGCACCCTAAATGAGGCCAGCTCCATCTATACTATAGTGGACTTGGTCCATCATTACAAGTCCCACTCTGAGCAGACTATCTTTGCAGTCACCAGTCTAGGGAAGCAGGAGATGATCTTCAGCTTCCTCTAGCTCTGAGTGCACAACCTGGAAATTGACTGGGCCAAGAAGAAGGTAAGCATGAGTTGGTGCCACCAACACTGTGCTACCTGTGCTGCAGAGTTGAAGAAGGAGCAGCTTGCCATAAAACAGGAATGTGCTACTATTTGGGCTTGTTGACTAGGCTATCTCCTCTTTGCAGACTTGGACCTCCTAGACCCCCTGCCCCTGGTGTTCCCTTATAAAGAGGCCCTCTATAAGAATGACAGGCACAGCAGAAGATGCTCCAAGCAGGAAGAAGCCCACAAGGGAGAGTTCTGACTTGCCTGGAACCCGGAGCAGCCAGATAATGCCATTGAGGTAGGAGACCACATTTACGCCACTGCACTGCAGACACCACCATCCCCAGAGAAATCTGGGCTAGCCAAACCACCTCCTAGCAACTAGCCCAGGCCTTTGCAGCAAACACTCCCATACAGGCCTTTTGAGATGTGGTCCTGGGCCATCTGCATGACTTTGAGAATGTCTTCTCCAAGGCTTTGTTTGACTCCCTTCTAAAGTACAAGTAGTAGGACCATGCTATTGAGCTGATGCCCAACACTACCTCTGCTAGCTGTGAGGTCTATTTTGCTTGCTCCAAAGAAGCAGGATGAGCTAGATGTGTTCCTCCAGGAGAACCTTGAGTCTGGCCATATACACCCTTCCAAGTCCCTGATAGCCTCATCAGTGTTCTTCATCAAGAAGAAGGATGGCTTCCTCCAGCTAGTCCAGGACTATTGTGTGCTCAATAACTATTAAAAACCACTACTTTCTTCCCCTCATCTCTGAGCTCAACAACAACCTTCAGAGTGCATGCTACTTCACAAAGTTGGACATCTGGTGGAGCTACAACAACATGCGCATCCAAAAGAGAAACCAGTGGAAGGGAGTGTTCTCGACTAACTGTGAGTTGTTTAAGCTGCTTGTCATGTTCTTCAGGCTTACAAACAGTCTGGCCACCTTCCAAACAATGATAAATGACACCTTCCAGGACCTAATCACAAAGGGCATAGTGTGCATATATCTTGACAACATCCTTATTTATACTAAGAAACACCATTACATGACCCATGTTGTCCTAGACTGTCTGCATCAGCATCAACTCTACCTCAAACCAGAGAAGTGCAAATTTGAATGGACCCACATTGAGTACCTGGAGCTGATCATCTCACACAGAACAGTGGAGATGGACCCAGTGAAGGTAGCCAGCATTGTGCAGTGGCTAGAGCCCCAGAACAGAAAGGAAGTACAGGCCTTCTTGGGGTTTGTAAATTTCTATCAGCAGTTCATCCAAGACTTCTCACACCATGTATGCCCTCTGTTTGACCTCATGAGAAAGGATATAGGCTGGAAGTGGGGCAGTGCAGAGCAGAAGGCTTTTGACACCCTCAAGTCTGCTGTCACCTACAAACCAGTCATAGTGTTCCCAGACAATGACCACCCCTTCTGCTTCAAGGCTAACAGCTCTGACTTTGTGATGGGTGCATCCCTGTTCCAGAAATCCCCAGAAGACGGCAAGTGGCACCTGGTTGCCTTCTATTCCAAAGAGTCTCAATGCTATGGAGCACAACTACAAGATCCACAACAAAGAGATGCTGGTGATTGTCTGGTCCTTAGAGGAGTGGTGCCACTTCTTGGAAGGAGCTCAGCACAAGTTTGAAGTCTGGATGGACCATAAGGACCTGAAGTACTTTTAGATAGCCAAGAAGCTCAACCATCAACAAATACATGGTCCTTGTACCTTGCCAACTTTGACTTCTCTCTTCACTACAAACTAGAGCAGATCATAGAGCAGCCTGATGCACTGTCATGATGCACTGACCATGGCTCTGGGTTTGGGGACAACAACAACCTGGTGCTCCTTTATCTGGAGCTGTTTGCTATCTGGGCTATGGAGGATGTGTCCATGCAAGGAGACGAGGTCAACATACTCTCAAACATCTGGTGAGACAACTGGGAAGGGATCTATGAGGACTCAGTAGCCAAAGCCATGGCCCTCTGCTCTGGATAGACCATGGGAGCTAAGTCAGTGCATGCAGAGGAATGGGGCCTGCAGGGTGGCCTCCTCACCTTCCATGGCTGCATCTACATCCCCAACAATCTGGAGCTTCAGAGGTGCATTGTTGAGCAGCACCACAACTAACTTGCAGGATATCCTGGCTGCTGGAAGATGTTGGAGCTTGTCTCCCAGAACTACTAATGGCCCCAGATGTCCCAGTACATTACACCAGCACCTGTGATTTATGCCTCTAGACCAAGCCCCAGCAACATCTCCCAGTCAGACAGTTACACCTTCTCCTGGTACCAGCAGCATGGTGGAGTGTGGTTTCTGTAGACTTCATTATAGAACTACTAGACTTCCATGGCTACAATGTGACCATGGTCATTGTGGACCTGTGCAGCAAGAGGGCCCAGTTTATTCTGACTCACACTACTTGCTCTGTCATGGGTGCCGCCAACCTCTACCAGAAAAATGTATGGAAGCTCCATGGCCTCTCCGATGCCTACATCTTTGATTGGAATTCACAGTTTATCACAGAATTCATGCACAAGCTCTATCAACTCCTTCACGTCAAGCACCACACCTCCACCACATACCATCCACAATCTGATGGCCAGATGGAGTGGGTCAAGCAGGAGCTCAAAAGTACCTCTAGATGTTTTGCAACAAGAGGCAGGATGACTGGTAGGATTCCAGTACAATAACTACGTGCACTCTGCTACTAAGGTTTTCCCATTCCTCCTGGACACTAAGTGACACTTCTGGATGGGCTTTGAACCCCCTGTACACCAATCAAAAAATAAGTCTGTCAATGAGTTTGTAGACTGGATGTTTGAAGCTCAAGAAGAGGCCAAAGCAGCTCTTACCAAGACAAAGGATGACATGGCCCAGTACTATGACCAAGAATGACTTCTGGCCCCTGCATACAAGCCTGGAGACCACATGTACTTGGATGCCTCCAACATTGCTACTACCTGACCATCCAAAAAGCTGTCTTACCACCAGCTTGGACCATATCTGGTGGAAAGACAGGTGGGCTCCCTAGTTTATTAGCTCCAGTTGCTTCTTGAAATGTGCAAGCTCCACCCAGTCTTCAAACATGGTCAAGCTCACTCCCACCCCAAACAATCCCATACCTGGATAATGAGCACCACCACCACCGCTCCTATTTCTTGTAGAAGGCAGCCTGGAGTACAAGGTGGAGAAAATCCTAGACAGTCATCTATTCTGCTGCAAACTACAGTACAAGATGAAATAAAAAGGCTATGGTATTGAAGACATCTCCTGAAAGCCCACCAATAGCATTCATGCACCCTCACTCATCAAGGAGTCCCACTATAAACATCTGGATGCACTGCAGGTCATTCAAGGCCTCTACCCCATTTTTCTGACTGACCTGGCCCTCCAAGATCTGTTCTACCCTGCACATTGAGGCACCACACTCTAAGGGGGGGGGTGATATCAGGGGACTTCCATTTTTGTTCCCCTTCAGTTATATCAGCAGTTGTCCCAACAAGGAATTATGTTAGTGGTTGCTCCAATGGGGGATTATGTCAGCAGTTGTCACAATGGGTTGTTACATCAGCATCTGACAAGTCAACCATGGCACAGCCACATTTGTGGTCAGGTGACTCCTTGCAGTATTTTTGAACTCCTGGCTCTAGAAAATACTTAGACTGTTCTCTTCAGATTTTCATCTGCTAGGTAATTAGCTACATTTCCTGTGGTACTGTAACAGATTCTAATATACTTTGGATTTTCCTCTGCCAGTTGTGTAATTTGCTGCAACTCCCAGAGATTGCCCTTACAGATGGCTGGAAAAACTCCCTCTTTTGAAACTCAGACCAATTTGATATTTGAGGGAGTCTAACATTGGACTGAGTAAATCAAAGGAGTATAGCCTGTGCTATCCCCCAACCAAGTAGGCAGAAGTCTAGAGGGTTGAGAGCAAGGCTGAGAAGCAAAGAAATAAACATGAAATAGGTGAAGAAAGGGTGAAGAAATAGACATGAAATAGACATGAAAAGTAGTCCCTTGACAGTTTCCATCAGAAAAAGTGACAAAGAAATGTGCCATGCCATTTTTTAGCAACTTTTTGCCTTAGAAAAAGGTATTTTCCATTGTCTCAAACCTTCTTCTGTTGGAAATATGTACATTGGGAATGGCATGACACATTTTTTTGTTACTTTTTCTATTGGAAACAGGTTCTGGTGCCAGCAGTGAAAGTTAAAGAGACTCAAAAAACTGTTCCCATGAGTAAACATTTTAAAATGGCTATTACTTCATCAGTTTTGATTCAAATTACATAAGCCTAAATGCAATTTGTATGGTGCAGGGCACTTGGTCAGTGCTACTTTTGTACAGCGGCCAAATCGGTGGGTCAAAAATGTTAGCACAGTAACATGCTAATTTGTCAGGTAGATAGTAAAAATTGAACACATTTTCTACAACATACATGATATGTCATAAGGCCCTAAAGACTGCAGTGGCTTGCACTTGTGAAGGACAAGCCAAACAAAGAGAAGTTCAAAAGAATTCAATATCAGACAGCTCTGATAAAGAGATTGTGGTTGGCTCGGCAGATACACTGGTTGATAATAGATGTACAGCTTGGACTGGGGGAGTGAATCATGAGGAATCAGAGGAGGAATCAGAGGAAGGGAACTGGAATGACACTGACATAAAATCAGATGAAGAACTTGAGCAGCTAGAGGGAGAAGAGCTGGTGGAAGAACTCAAAAAAAAAGTGGGAATGCTTACAGAAGAAGATGGAAGACTTCAAAAGAGGCTCACTGTACTCTCAGCTGTCCAAACTAAAGACACAGAAGGATTGGAAGAAGGCTGAGGCAAATCAGAAACTTGGTTACAATGGGCTGTCAAAGCGCTTGCAGCACAGGACTGCACAACAACTGCATGAAAAAGAAGTAAAGGATAAAATCACATGTGAAAGGTCAGCAATACTGCTTGGACATGAGACAAAGTGATATTTTACCATTTCACAGTGAACAGGCAAACAAATCTTGAGGCTTCTTTAATATCAAAACTTCAGAGACCATTCTTGCTGAGACCATTATTGCCGAGAAAGAGTCACTACCAGGAACTCAAAAACAAAGTCTTGATGATGAAGATGGGATCTGTCAAGGATATTTATCAGATCTCTCAACAGATTCTGAGTATGAGTCCAATAACAATAGAGACAACAGCTCACAGGAAGAGCCCACAAATACTTTAGTTTTCAATCACCCTTTGAGCTCCACCAATATTATCCTACTACCCCAACTCAAACAATGCAAGTTAGATGTCCCAGCATGTCAAGCATGCAAGATTGCAAAGGAGAGTTGTCTTAGAATGTTGATGGCTGCTCTGCATGACATCAAGAAGCTTATCGCATCAAAGAAGACTCAGTTTGCTGCAGGATCAAATGGATTACAGGCTTATTGTGCATGGTTCATTCAAAGTTGTCTTTATATGGTCATGAATAATGAGCGTTGCTTGATGGAAGCATCTGAAAGAGCTGCTGAGAGTCAAGGATTTGCTGCAAAGTGGGGAGGAAGAATGGTTTGTCAATGGGTTGCAAGCTGGGTCAGAACTCGTGAGCTTTCAAAGTCAAATTGTGATTGCTACACAAAGGTCTATTCTTTACTCAATGATCCAGAAGTGGAGAACAAACTGCAATCATATTTGCAAAGCAACAAATGGTCAACAAACCCTCAAAAGCTTGCAGAATTTACCCAAAACAAACTTCTTCCAGATGAGGCAAAGAGGTATCTTCATCATATTGTTGAGGAAGAGATGCCTGCTGGTTTACACAAGTATCTTGAAGTCACACTGTTTCCATGGATACAAATGAAAGTGTCAAAAGGAATTTCTCTCCAAGCAGCATGTTAGTGGCTCCATAAGAAAGGTTTTTGGTATACTGCATACAAAAAAGCTTTATATCATGATGGACATGAACAAGAAGATATTGTGGAGTACTGACAAAGAGTGTTCCTTCCCAAGATGGCAGAATATGAGAGGCAGCTTGTTAAGTTTGTTGTGGAAGATGTCAATAAGGAGATTGAGCTTAATCTTGCTCCAGAAGAAGATCCTATTGTTCTTGTTGCCCATGATGAAATGACAGCACAGGCAAACAATAATCAGAAGATGTCATGGATATGGAAGGGTGAACAGCCATTGAAAAAAAAGGGAGTTGGACGTGGGTTGCATCAGTCAGATGTCATTTGCTCAACAAAAGGGTGGTTGAAGGAAATAAGTGTCACCCTTGAATACAGAAAAAATTATGATGGATATTGGAATGGAGACCTCTTTGTGAAATAGGTGTGTATTCCACCACATAATTTTGATATTAACTGACATTTTGTTTAGTTAAAAGAGAAAATTATTCCAGCCTTTGAACGTGCACATCCATTTGGTTACAAGGCCCTATTTCTCATTGACAATTCTCAAGGCCATTCTGCATATTTGGAAGATGCTCTTCTTGTGTCTTGGATGAATATGCGACCAGGTAGGCGGCAAGCAAAGATGCGTGATGGCTGGCTCATCAAAGATGGTGAGAGAGTTATACAAAAAATGTGCTTTCCATCAGACCATACAGAGCATCTGGGTGAGCTCAAAAATATGCAACAAGTTCTAAAGGAGCGTGGGCTATGGCAATCAAGTTTAATTATGAAATGTGAGTCCTGGAAGGATAATAATGGAAAGGCAGTCAAATGTCCAAGTGATGCCACTGATTGTTGTACCAAACGGATCCTTCAGAATCAGCCAGACTTTATGGAGCAGATGTCTCTTGTTCAAGAGACTATTGAGGCTGCTGGGCATTTCTGCATCTTTCTGCCAAAATTCCATTGTGAACTCAACTTTATTGAGTTCTTTTAGGGTGCTGTCAAGAAACATCTCCATGTTCACTGTGATTTCACATTCACAACATTATAAGAGAATATGCCAAAGGCATTGGAATCAGTATCCATATCAACTATTCAAAAATGGGAGCATCAAATGAAAAGGTGGATGGAAGCATACAGGGAAGGTCTGGGAGCAAAGGAAGCACAAATTAAGTTCAAAAATTCAGTTCAGCATAGTATACATCACATAGAAGGATTCCAGAGAGAGTTGCAGTGGCTCTCAATGTGTAGATTACTGTATATGGTAGGACCCTTATTACCATATATAGCAGGTGGCCAAATTGGAGTCAAGCAAAAAATCTATCTCCATCATTTTTGAGAATTTTGAAAATCTGCCTCGAGGTTTTGTTCCTTTCATGAAACTATGCATTTTGACAAGAGGAATAATAAATCAGATAAATTTCCAGTGTGTAACTTTGATTGTACAAAAGTAGTGGTGACTAAGCGCCCTGCACCATAGCTACAATGCCATAGTACTTAACATGATTTAACCAGAATTTTAAGTACTTCCAATTCTTCATGCCAATGTCAACTTTCAAGAAGTATCAAACATTGGGACAGTTTTTTGAGCCACTGTATGTAACACCACCAGCATCTGGAATCTACAACCCACATACTAGACATCTTATATGAAAACACATGGCCACCACAAGCTACAGGGTCCTTCAGGATTAATAGGGGGGCAATGTCTAAAATGATGTAAGGAATCACCAGACAGATATATCTCCAGGTATGCAGGGAGGCAAGGAATTCATTGGCCTTGTAACTAGTTATATCCTGTCAGTAGTACTTAACAAAATAGGTGCCAGGCACCTCATGCTTGTAACAATGGATTAAAAAAAAACACATAGCCACAAAGACAATGAAAATTTGTATAATTTACACCTATGTATTGGCCACAAAGACAATGAACAACTATATAATTTACACCCAGCCATGGCCACAAAGACAATGAACAAGGCATGGCTTCACACATCCCATAGTGGCTTTGCACTGCTTGTCACGCTACCACACTTTTGTATATTATCAGTAGCTGAATCAGCAATTGAACGGCAATGCCCACGATAATCTCAAGAGAGAAATCAATAATCAGTGAGGAGCAAATTTTGAGGACAAGGTCAAAATACAGCGCAAAAAAAACGGATCAAAAATATTGATAAAACCGGCAATATCCAGATATCACGTGGCAACAAAAAAGCGGACCAATCTGAGCGCAAGGCTATGCAGACAAACCTCGTCTACATTCGTAGGCCTCGGAAAGTAGACCTCGGAACACGACGCTGAGGCTCCATTTTCATTGTCTGTGTCTGTACAGGTTCGGTCCTACATATATATCATCGTAATTCATGTCAATGATGAATTACTGTGGCTCTGAAGCGATATGTTACATTCTGTGGCGTCGGATCTACGTGTTCCTGTCCACAGGGCCTATTAATTGAGGCTGATAGCCAATGTATTGACTGTGATCCCCTCACCTATCAGTTCGAGCATGGCGTCTTCTGTACTTGTTTTTCAAGCTGGTGCTGCTTTGCTTTTTTGTACTCTGAGTTACATATACGTGTTGCAGCGTGCCAATACCCCTCGTCCCCTTCCACCCGGTCCTTCAAAGCTCCCAGTGATAGGCAATCTCCTTAGTATACCAACAACTTTCCAATGGATCACCTTTCACAAGTGGTGTAAAGCGCTTGGTTAGTTTTGACTTTTACTGAGCCTGAACTCTGTGCTCATTGTCGGCCTAGGTTCTGACATAATTCACCTTGATTTAGCAGGACAGTCGATCATTGTACTCGACACGATTGCAGCTACAAAGGAACTGCTGGAAAAGAAGTCATTAATCTATTCTGGAAGGTCCGCTCACCATTCTTGTATGAATTTTTCTTTTGAACAAGATATTGGGACTCTGACAGGCCAAGGATACCGTTGTTAACTGAGTTGGCGGGCTGGGAGTTTTTCTTTCCTTTGATGCCTTACGGTTTGTAAATTCTATGATTGTACCTTTGAACCTTGATGGAGAATCTACTACAGGCGAACTTCTGTATAGTTTAACTCACAAAATTTGTCTTTCGGGAAAGGTTTAACTGACCAATAGGAAGGAACATCAACGCATAACGCACCAATCATTCAACGCACATGCTGCATTGGACTTCCACCCACAAGAGTTAAAAGCTAGCCGAGGTTTACTTCGTCGTCTTCTTCAAGATCCAAACGACGTCCTCTTTCATTTACGACAGTCAGATGTTCACTTCTATCACAACCTCTTGCTTATCTATATATTTAGCATGTCCGGGGAGATCATCATGTCCATTACATACGGCATCGAAGTGCAACCCAAAGATGATCCATACATTATCACAGCCGAGAAGGCAGTATATTCATTGACAACTGGCGCTGTTCCAGGAGGATTCCTCATAAATTCATTTCCAGCCCTTAAACATGTGCCAGCATGGATGCCCTTTGCGGAAGTCCAGCGTAAAGCGAAGGAATGGCGGAAGTTAGCAATGGAAATGATTTATACTCCTTACGAAGTGGTAAAGAAGAATATGGTCTTTCTTTTACTTCACCAATTCTGCCTTCAATACCTTATTTCTTCTTCAGGAAAGTGGAAGCGTAAATCCATCATTCGTGTCTAAACACCTAGAGACAATTGATATAACCGGCAATCTGGAACATCAAGAGTCTGTTATCAGAGGGATTGCAGCCTCCATGTACGTCGGTAAGGATTTGAACTTGCTTTGCAAAGTACATTATTCATATATCTAATACATAGGCGGCTCAGATACGGTAAGTCCTTGAGTTGCCATAAGTGTGCCCAAACTGATTTGGACCCAAGGCTGCATCGACTATTGCAAACTGTGTGCTTGGTCTAATTAAGAATCCTGATGCTTTGAGAAAAGCACAAGAAGAGATTGACAGGGTGGTCGGCCCTAGTCGTCTTCCAGATTTTGATGACGAGCCCTCTTTGCCATATATCTCAGCTCTTGTGAAAGAAGCGTTGAGATGGAATATAGTTGTTCCCCTTGGTCAGTAGAAATATTCGTTAAAGGATGCGCAATGGGGTAATTTTTGTTTCCCCAGGAGCTCCGCATCATCTTGACGTGGAGGATGAATATCTGGGCTACAGGATACCTGCCAACTCAATTGTAGTTGCCAATATATGGCTAGTAACAAGAGTATCCAATTGGTCAACTATTCATGAATATACACAGGGCGATACTGCATGACGAGAAAGTATATCCAGAACCCTTTGAATTTCTGCCCGGCCGCTTCATGAAAAACGGGGAGTTGGATCCAGCAATCCAGGATCCTTTTCACGCTGCCTTTGGATTTGGACGACGGTAATCCTCTCTTTTCCCTCGCCATCTGTTCACTTAATGTCTATCTATCCATTGAAGCGTCTGCCCAGGGCGCTTCATGGGGTTGTCATCAGTATGGATAGCCGTTTCTTCACTCGTAGCCGTCTTCGATATCAGTAAGGAGGTAGATGAGAATGGCCAAGTCGTCGAGCCAAAGTACGAATATGCATCTGCCTTGATAACGTGAGTCCAAAGTCCTTTCCTTCTACGGGGTAGGTCGCAATTTGAGTTTGCTTTACACGCCAGTTCTCCTTTGCCATTCAAATGCACTATCAGGCCGAGGTCTCCTCAAGCAGAAGCTCTAATCAAAGAAACTGATGAAATGATGTGACAAGACAAGCACGAGTCGTTGTATTGTGCATATCCACATCTAGTTTCTCTTGAGATCCAGCATATCTTTGGAAGACATTATGTACAAAACATGTCATCGTGAGGAAGTAAATATCTCTACAATAAAGAAAAATACGGGCGTTGTCATACAAATAGTGAACCCTAATCTCCTGAGTGAGAGCAGTCTCTCAACTGTTTTGACTCTGATACGTTTTGAATTCTCGCTCTTACGTCGATGTGTTATCCAAGAGGTAGAGCGCAGTTATAGGTTTCCACAGATCAAGATACAAAGGCGTAAAAATGGTTTTCTTACCTATGCACAGGAAGAGCAAGAATACATTGAGTGCATTTTAACTGCCTACAAAGCGTCACTTACGAGGTTGAGTCATCTCCTAGCTCAACTCTTCAAAAGACAAGCGTACACGTCTGTAGTTCTAGCAGACATTCACCGTTGAGACCAGCATAAGACAAGGTAAAACAATACAAAGGATATCTTACGGCCTAAGCTAGAAATCACCGACAGATGTAGATATTACAAGCATCACGAGCATGGCTAGTTTCAAAACCCAGTGTGCACCAGTTATGTCGCCTGCGCGAAGTATCTGCAGTGTCTAGAGTAAAAAACGTCGGTGAGTTGTCAATGAATCCTTGCGGCGATTTCATATGCCTATAGTCGGTTCAATACGACTCCACCGAACTCCAACTTCTTTCAGTGAGATCTCCAATTATTGACGCTGATCGATCAACGTTAGCATCAAACTCTTCCTGAGATCAGCCATAAGGATGCATACCGGGACGAAACGTGGGTTGAACAAGACATGAATCCTCCCTTGAAACATAACCACACAAGGTCCTGTACTCGACACTACGTCAACCGGATTTTTGTACTGGCCTTCGCAAAGGATACTTTTTCACAGCAAGTGTCGACAGAAGAAACCTTTGAGTTTGATAGCAGTAACCACTTGTAAAGAACTTTCAAGGATGAATATGGACACAAATATATATGCCAACACTTTGGCTCAGGATAATACATATTGGGAATCACTCACTTCACCTGTTGACAGAGAACAGGTCCTCTCAGCTGCTAAGCAACAGTCCCCAACAACAGTCTCCGTTAGTAACGAACGACACAATACACGGTGATGGGCAAGGCAAAAGTAGTTGGTATGTCTGCATCACTGGATGCGGGCTTTACTGGATACGAGTTCTCTCATCTGGCTCAATCAAAATCATACTGCAAACAGATGACATTGTACGACTGAATTAAGTAAAAAAGATGTAACACCTCTGGTAAGGAACACTACTCCAACTCTGAACGCTGCACATAGGCGGAAGTAAGCTCCAGCTGAGGCATCAATCTCTCTAGGTCAGGCTGTAGGCTCCCGCGCACAAAACATTCGCAGGGGGACAATAATGCCCGATCAGAAAATGAGTTAGAGAACCACGAAGAAAACTGCGAGCCTTTTAAACGATTGGCCACGTGGCTTACTTTGATCGTGTTTGTCTCTCCTTCCGACGCGTCCCAAGGGTCACTTCTACTTGTTTGAAGCCCATCACATGGACAGTGCTGAATTTCACGCAGCAGTATGTTTTTCCAGAGCTTTCGCTGGATTTCTCAGATTTCAACCTCAAGGTCTATGAAACTGTTCGTCTGATACCCCCACGTCGAGTGACAAGTTATGGTGCGTTGAAGCATTGGAAAACCATAGAAAGACGAGCACAAGAATATGAGTGATTAATCCTCTCTCAAGGGCATATTGCTAAGCTCATAGGAATGCCCCGCCATTCGCGACATGTCGGACAGGGTATGCTCTCGTCAAGTCTTCCGCACCCGAAAACTAGGTTGAACGTGTTTTAGCTTTGAAATTCCTTTCTCCAGACGTTGATCCACCTGTACCATGGCATAGGGTCATAGGCTCCTCGGGTGCAATCTCGTCTCGTGGACCGGGCACGCAAGGTGCCCAGCGGCAGATGGATGCACTTGTTGCCGAAGGCGTTGAGGTCACCGTTGGCCAGTCCGGCGATATGAGAGTTGATTTTAGACAATGGGGATGGTTCCCGGAGGTCGGGACTACCGTGGATAATTAGGGAGGGTTGACGCAAAATGTACCTGAAGGTGATAATGATGAGCCACTAAATCAATGAGCCATGGACTGCTCGTGTGTCACCGAATAATACGATAGGCACGGTATCTCCTCGTGGAACAAGGCTTAAATATATACATGGAAAAATCACATAGACCAAAATGGTGTCCCTTTACTGGACTACTGAACCTTCATCACCGATTCAATCCGTGCAATCTGTATACGTGACCGGAGATCTCTCCAGATTGGAAAACCAAAGACCATGGAAGCGAGGAGATAAGCAGACTATGATCATAGTAAGCGAGTCTGTCGGGATGGTAGAATAAATAACAAAACTTACCCCAGTAAGAAAACCCGTGTGTTTCCTACATAAGGTGTAAGTATAGGCCGTCTCGAGAACGTGTGTTACGCCAATGATATATGTCGTCCAAGTCACTGGTTTTGGACCGATCATTGAATGAACTAGTCGCGCAGGCTCATACCAGGCTGAGCGCCCGTCTATAGGGGCGAAGAACAGATAGAGAAGCACACAGATAGATAGACCTGTTCCAAAAGCGGCCGAAGGGAAGCGGAAGGACATGATTCGAGGTACTTTGATCTCCTCCAAGTTGAGAGAAAGAAGACATGAGATTCTAAAACAACTCACCATACCAAGCTTTTCTTGTGCAGTAGCCTTCATGTCTAATAGACGAGGCTTCACATCGTCATAGCCCTTTAGCGGCGGCTCAATGGGGACATACACTTCCTTCTTCGTCCCGTTTTTCAAAGAACACAGCAATGTCATACTCTTGAGAAAATTAGACCGTGACTTTCAGAGCTAAATCATGAACAAATACAAACCTTGGTATCGATACTCGTCATCTCGGCGCTGGTGATGGGTTCCTGGACTTTACCAAACCATTTCGCATACGCGACCAGGGTATCAGGATGACCTGACATGTATTTGCGTAAGAAACCTGATTTTTCTGCAACAGGGTCTGACATGTTGGTGATTGATACAGAATCCAATGAGAGTTCAGCCTGGCTGTTCAACGTAAACGTTCAGTATTTCGGCAACTCATCCTACTCTGAGTCCATCAAAACATGACACGTGGAAGAAGAGTGGTCGGCGATCGCCGGACCGCACTCTCTGGGTCACGTGGGTCAAACGTAGTCCATGCAATCTTTTCCATCTCAAATATTTCATGATAAGAAATGTTTATCGTAGCATTTCGAATCCAAGCGGAAAGACACAAAGGGAGGTATAAGGTGTTATGACTGTGTCGGTTCTTTAATATCCAAAGGTTTCTTGTCATGGCACAAGGTAATATTCTAATTGCGTTACAGCCGTCATAATCTGAACAAACTGATGGTGAGCATAGTTCGCGGGTAGACAGGGACGTACACGTTCCCTTTGCTGATGCAACACCTTACATGATGTACTGCTCAAGTACACATGTTTGAGGTGGTGCCGCTGGAAATCTTCCACCTGAGAGTATGATTTACACACAGCAATTCATAAAAAATTATGCCGTCTCTATCTCCTCAGATGTATTCAAGGTTGAGGCAGAGTCCTGGATGGGATCGGACAACGCATCGCCTGTAAGTAATCTATCTGCCTGTTGCCATGGAAGAACTCAAGTTACCGACCAGTCCACAGTTTTGCAAATATTGGAAATGGTTAAAACCTTGGTGGAAGCAAGATGAATGTCAACGAAGACAACGAAGTTATAGAGAATGAGTCTTTGGAGGTATCTGAAGACAATGACTTTGGCATGAGCAGAATCATACCTCTCCTACTTTTCTTATCTATCAAGAAGCTCATGCACCCTTTATAAGAAGATCCACATCATGTCCTTAGACAACCTATCCTGTGCAGATGTAGCATCGATGGTGCCTCATCCTTTATCTTATCGTTGAAGGCATGGCACTCATCAGAAATGCTTGTGAACTATTTTTTTAGCGCTTTTCGGTCACGGCCAAGAGACTATCGACACCAAAGTTTGCGATACCTTAGAGTCAAATTCGGTAATCCAACTTGGTCTCATTTCCATCAAAACATAAATGATCAATATCATGCTCTTAGAGTCGCTTCTGCCTCCGTTAAGCCAAAATGTAAGCTTTAAAAACTTTTTTACAAGGTAGGATTCCACTAAGCAGTGTCTTTGTTTTTGACTTCATCCCTTTCTGACGCACTAGTACTTTTTTTAGGCTTTTTACCGCGCCCAAAGTGCGTCATTTCTCATGGTACAGCGGCGCATATTATGGAGTCAAGTCTTGGAAGATGGGGATCAAGAAGAGTAGTATGCCCACCACAGCATCGAAGTGATACATTTATCCGAGTATGGAAGACTTCTGGTTTCGAAGGGTTCGCCAGAGGCGGGGGATAAATCTTTTCATTGGCTAAGTAGGTTTATTCGAATTATAACATCTCAGGATGTTACTTGCGACCCTACGGTCAAGGAACCCCGTAGCCTTCATTGCGATGCTGCCATCCATGCGCTCTAATACGAGTGTGTAAAGGCTCGATCCGAGGATCAAGTCAGACGAGCATTCTTGTCTTTGAAATTACCAATTACTACCGACATCCCCGTCCTCACCCCAGTTCGGTCAGGTCGAGGGACCATTTTCCTTGTTGAAAGTAAGGGAAGAGAGATATAGAATACTCCAATCGATCGAAAGCAATTCCATAACCGCGTTTGCTAAGGCCCTGCATGAGCACAAGGAAGACATTCCAGATTTCTCCATCAGGGTCGAATAATGTCGAGTCTACTGCGATCACAGTAAAAGCATGACTATGCTCATCGACCAGTTCCTCAGCAATGCCGCGACGTAATGGGGATCGCTCAACCAATCCCGGGCACTCGTATCACTCGTTCGTACTGCCGCCGATAAACCCTGAAAACTCATCGAATGAACTTTATCGATGTCTGCCTCCTGACAAAAAATACTTAGGGTGGAAGGACCAGCGACACAGAAGTTCCAGACGCTCTGCACCCCTTTGGGGCCTCGACTACGCGAATTGATAAGGACAAAGGGGTGTATCTCTGTTCTCCTCCATTCTTGAAGTTTCTACAGCTCCTTCTGGTATCACATGTAACTGCGCGAATGTCCTAGGAGCCCAGGGCCGAAGTCAACATCCCAAGGTCCGAAAAATCGGGTGTGGGTGCAGCGACTGCCCTTCCCTAGATCGTTCATCGTCCCCACCACAGATTGCAGCGGAAAAATTCCGTCTTTCACAAGCTAGTCAGTTTCACACCGAGGCACGTCTGAGCAAGGCACAAGGTTCCTTGATTACTATACGTTGCGGATCCCTCGTGGCATCCCGGTCACAAAACGTCCTGAGATAATCGCTGGGCAGCAATTCAAGATTCGTGTTGGTCGAGCAAAAACACTTCTGCGCAGCGTCTGAGGATATATGGCGTCTTATAGGAAACAGGTATGGGGATGTCATGAAGGCGTTGATAGGAGGGGCTGTTTACCCTGGTCGTAGGAGGCACGGCTCAAACATCGATAAAGGATATGCTCTTAAGTGCAAGGACCTCAACCATGTCGAAGATGGTCTCAGGAAAAGTGGAGCACCTATCTGAAGTTTTGAAATTGACAGGCTTATCTGACTGGGAGAATGTGCACCCAAGGCTAGGATCATTGCTTGGATCTTACCAGGTATGAATTAATGGTGATCGCGACCACGTCTTTGGATAAACGTATAAGATTCTTTAGACCTCTTCCGTCGCAGACTGCTGTCGAAGAAACTGAAAAGATCAACGCTTGGTCTGACTACACAGGCCGATTGTGCATTTTTGACCTCCGACGATCGAGGACATCCCTGTCCCCCTTGCCGTCGGCAAGGTCAGAAGGGCAGCATTCCCTCTCAAACAAGTGACACCTGTATGGGCGTGCGGTCATCTGTGACAGTAGATCTTGTCCAAGTTGGTCAAAAATGGTTCGATATTTGGTTTTGATAAGGACCTACTTGAGAAAAAGGAAGGTATTCCGGGAAGGCCTTCGCTTCCATTAGGTTCTACAAGTAACGGACCGCTAGCGAGAGCATGGCACTTGTTTATCGAACAGCTCCTCGATACTGCTGTTGTACAATGGCACTCTGTTATCGCATAACCAGACTCCACGGGTGTACCCTCATTATACCTACAATCACCAGCCCCAAGGTCCTCTGGTCCAAGCTCAGAAGATCTAACGGATTGTCGAGATTGTCATAGTTTGTCTCCTGACCCAGCGAATGAAGTTGTGCAACATGCTCTTTCTCTCCATTCTCAGAGTACAGGGATCAGCAGTAGACTTTCCGGAAATTTTGGACTCCTCTAGTGCCTCGCCTTGACAGGCCGTCAAAAATGTAGATCTACGTGCCTCAGTTTCCTGCAGTTCCCCGTGGTCAGGGTTGCACTCAGGTCCCTAATTTTGGTTGTAGGCGCTCTAACTGTGGTCAAGTTGGTTCATTCATGCCGTTGAATGCGAAGATAATGGAAACATTCCGCCTTCAGAATGTCGACTGCACCTTGAATAACATTTGCGTGCGGTACAAGACCTTTGTTACCTTCGTCATTACAACGTCCGGAAGTCCTCGTTCAAGTCACAAAGTTCCCGAGAGATTTGCTTCCTAGAAATCGGAATATCGAGTTTACCAGGCCAAATCTTCCTAAGCATCGAAAGTATCGTTGCTTGCGTCTTATAATCTGGGCATCATTGACCTCACAGGTGATTATAATGCCTGATATCTATTCTGTAGTTATTGCTTCGAAAGTTTATTTATACCTCAGTTCAGTAAAACATAACACAATATTACTCCTTGTGTGCAAATCATCAACAAGTTCGTGACACAGGGGATAATTCCGGAATTTTTCAATTTTACTGCACCTGCAGACCTATCGGGATATAGTTACCTATGAACCCACCCTCGTATGAGTCGTCACCAGCGTCCACAGATGATTGATGGCCGTCCTGCGCCATTGAACGACCTCTGCAGCCTCCGTGGTGTTTCTGCTTTAAATGAAGGAGCTTTCCCAACATCTGCGAGCGCGCGCCACACCGGCGAAGGAAGCGTTTGGCGACGATGGATTGTAGTGGAGGATCTTGTAGTATCATGATGCCTGGGGCTGAGATACAGCTTCGCGAAGGCCCGGTGATATTCGATGTATCTGCAGCGTAGCAAATTGGATACGGAGGATCCATATTCAGAAAATCTGCCCTTGAAAAGAACACTGATCAGAGTCGTGCACAATGAACAAAAATGTAACCAGGTTTCAGCGTAGCGAACCAAATGGGAGGTTGCTCCGTCCATTCCAAGTCCGAGGTGCACTGCCGGTAACATATTAAACTATCCCTACCGCCGCATCTTTGAATTTCTGAAAGCCACTCTTCTTCTGGAGAAACCAGTCATTACTAACCGCGTCGCCCACTATCTCCATCTGTCAAGATGTTTGCGCCGCTTACAGTCTTGTCCGCCACATACGCTAGTCCGCGAGGTGAAGTCGACGCTGACCATGCATTGAGCTGCGGTAAATTGAGCATCGCCAAATATAGATAACTCGGGATCATATAGCTCTACGAGCGCCTCAGTCGCAGTAGCTAATTCCCAAGAGTAAGTGGAGATATTTAGCGCACTAGCAACAACCTCGTCCATCGGAAAAGCAAAGTAGAACTGAAAGGCAGTCCGATCATGAATGGGTACTTCAACGGAGGATATCGAACATGGATGAGGAGCGCACCTGGTCGAGCCTTGGACCTCGATGAGGGTCATATAGGTGACGAGCGGACCTCACGCCACTACTTACAATGGCAGATGAGTTGCAGCTCGAGAATATTGGACTTCAAGCCGAATTTTTGAGCGTATCCTTCTGTAATTGCATATAAGTATCCAAGGAATTTTCAATACAAAGGGAACTCGTATACGGACCTCAGGTGCTGCGTTGTAATTTATCATGCTCAAAATACCTTCTTAAGCGTTCTTCCACTGGCAACGGTTGATTTTGGGGCTTTGTGGAACATTCAAGATTTAGAGGAAAAAACATTCAATGCTCACAGGAACCACTTTGTAGAAATTTTGATTCCACAGCCATTACATTCATGATTATCATCAAAATGACTCCTGAACAAGGGACATACAAAGGAAACCATGGTTTAAACGCAAGTAGTCCAGCCGATGGCCGTCAATCCAGAGGAAAGTCGATAGTCTTCGAAAATGCACCTTCGGACAATGTTCACCGGCATCGCTATAGAGGTAAGGAATATTCAAGTTATCGGCATATACTTCAGTGAGCTTCTCACTTGGTGAGGTGGCCTGATGCGAGGGTTTTAGCGTCAAAAAGGGCAAGAAGGACTTGAAAGCCACCCGCTGTCCTTTCTGCTACCCAATTAGGCTAATGAAAGCGACAGGAGTTAAGACGTTAGCGGCTATTTGGAGATAGTATTCTTCAATAATAGGGTATCTGAAATTGCAATGCTCCTTGCGGTAATCAATCAATGGAAAGAGGTCCAGAAGTTTCGAAATAACATTAACGACATTCAGAAAAGACCTTTAAAACAATTCGACAATCTAGAAGAAACCCCCTCGTGTGACACAGCTTCACTGAGTACAGAGGCCTGGTCCAATGAGTTGAACACAGAAATGGCCATCATAAAAGTACTCCCTCATGAATCGGTACTGCATTTTCCGAGTGTATATCTCTTGTTCTCCTGAGAACTGCCAGTGTCAGTGAGAGGTGTCAATGAGAAAGCAGCCCTGAATGGTGAAATGGAAATGAAAAATAGTGGCCTCAATATGGCATGGACCACCACCCTCCGGAATGACCTCCAGATGGAGCTTGGTCACTCTTTGTCAAACAAGAAAGGCGACAGTTCAATTATGCGTAACAAACGAGATGACGAGGAACCATCGAGAAGTCAAACCAACCTTATTGAAGCTCTGAAAACCTGTAGGATGGCGCACGCTTCATCAACGGTGGCACACGTGTTGTGAATTGATGGATATACTTGCTCCTGATGAAACATCCTAGATCCACTTAGAAAGCAATCAAACTCCAAAGCCCTAAGAAACGACCAACAAAGTTAGAGTCATATACATGAACAAATTGAAAAACAACCACCGATCACGCTCTGTGACATCTACTAGTAGTACTACAAGCCCGCTGAGGCTGGGATTGCTGAGAATGACGAACTTCACGTAACACGGTTTCTGTGTCTCAAATTTGAACCCACAAGCTCACCTGGTGTACGAGTTCACCTTGACGCTAAATCGGTGGTCCTAAATTTGAATTCCGTAAAAAATACGTGATTATTGATGGCCGGACCTGACCTTGATAAGAACCGGTTTTCATTGCTCGTGAGATTCGGGAATTTGGTTGGATTCTGATCCGACGGGCGTGTGGCTCTGTATCCTTAAACCGCCCTTTGACAATATGGGTCTGTGGGTCAAGTACTCGAATGCCTACATGCTTGGCTTTTATTCGGTGAATCGACTGTCATCTTTCCACTGTTCGGGGTGGATATATCGTCCAATCCGAGCCATTGATCATGATTCTGATATCACCGACGAAAGGACCTGCATTGCGCTGTGTGAAACTCTTTTGTGAGGGCACCACTAAAAGCTCCTCGAACCCATCAAAGCACCAGCAAGGTTTGCGGCCACACCGCTTCCTAACAATCAATTTTAGGGTTCACCCTGGAAAATGGGGGCCGCGGACTTGGTTTTTCCCTTCTTGTCTTTATATATGGAGCCTGACAATGCCCCTCAAAGGTTCGGAAACTGCTTCGGCTAACCGCGCTTGTTGATCTGAAAGAGATCTTTGACAATCTGGAAAAGTCTCCGCCCCTGAGCGTTACCCAAGGACTTCTTTAGAAGCTGTCTCTTATATAAAGAGAGTCATTTGTCGTTTCTCAAATCCCTCACTCACCGCGGAGCGTGCTCGTATACTTCATCCCTCTTTGATACCGCATTACACACTCTATCATTCATTTATGAGCATGGCGAGAAACCCGACACTTTGCCTCTCTGCCGTTTCCGGGAGCTTTCCCTTTCAGACGAAATATATCACTCTTCCTCTTGACGTCACGATCAAACTTGGAGCGGAGACGGACACTGGTTCCATGGCTCAAAGACGTGTCGGATCACCGACAAACGGCTGGTTTTCGCCACAAAACCTCAGTGGAGATTCTTCCGTGTTGCCTCTTCCCTTGAGCTCCGTACATTCTGAGGTATGGTGGGATGGCCTCAATGTTAGTATCCTTCTTTCCATGGTTAGTCTTACACTCATGCTTCCCGTATCATGCAGGTGTATATTCGGGACCTCGACACACCTTTCGGTACCTACTTGAACAGCGATAAAGTCACAGGTGCCAGGACCATCCGGTCTGGAGACATTATCGTGCGTTCTTTGCGCAATGGTGCCCGCCTTGCACGGCTTGACTTATTCTTTTCCGTAACCCAGAGTCTCGGCTCTAAGATTGCTCGCAACAGCAATACCCCAAAATACATTTTAGATGATCACCTCAAACCTATCATTGCAAAAATCTCTCTCGCGGGTATATGAAAGCTTCCGGTCATTGTCCTCGCCTCTTTCTATGACTTTTTTTTGGGCATTTGGGTTTATTATTGTATGCATCTCCCTTGTACTCCATCCGAACTGTATCATATAGAGCTTTCTTCATGCTTGACTTATACGAAATCACTAATTAACGCCTGAGGACTCCGGATCCAAGTCCGATTAACACGTGGGTCTATAATCGAGATCCGCGGTTACAGGGTCGTTGACCCTGATCTCGCCATGCATATCCAAATATACAAAGTCAGAAGTGTGTTATTTCAAATCTCTTTAGCGAAGGACGCCGAAGATCTAGAATATCTATGTACCTCGCCGTGGACGCGACTTTATTTTTTGCTTATGGGGTAGATCAATTGAACCCTACAGCTTGAAGGCATCATGGGCGCGTCTGTCAAGAGGAAAGCCTGCAGTCCGGGCACCAATTGAATTGTCGACTCCAGAGTAACCTCTTCAATGGGGTAATGACCGTGGATACCTTGTTGTCCCTCGTAGGCGCCTTTCGACAAATGTCTCATGTTGAGGAAATCTGTGAATATATAGCATCTCCTATAGGCATTCAGTACGGATCAATATCGAGCACCCTCAAAAGTCTTTCACTCGAAATTCATCATAATGCGTTCTGATAAAATGTATAATTACGATAGACAGGATGATCGAATACCCTATCGTCAAGAGGTGCATGTACCATAGGAACACAAATAGAAACGGAGCGCGCTCTTAAACGTTATGTATGCATATGCACTGATGGAACATTCTGTTACAAAATCCGCAAAGGCCCAACAGATTTTTTGACCACTCCAAACAGAAGCCATTGCACCTGAAGTGGTCCATTTAACGGGTCGCAGGTTCCACGTAACTGAGTATCGAGTCAGATCCGCGAAAAAAATACATAATCCCCGCAATCGCACTAGACTTCCTTCTCATAACTAAAGTCATGCTGGTGGTGCTCAAACGACCCGGTGATCTTCGCACCCATCTTTTCAATCAGACTCGGATGTTTTCTATGCAGCACATTCCTCTTCATATCGGTCCTTCCCATCGACCCATCGCTATCCTCTGCACTTGAATCGTCTCTTTCATGATCGTCTTCAAAAGGATCTCTTTCAATCTCCCCCGACTCAACCGCACATCTTAGCACCTCCATAACTTGCTTCATATGCACATCCCTATCCGCCGCTTCTTGGTGACAATTGCTCAGCCCGGGCCTGAACCTCAGCTTAACCGTGATCTCGCCCACCTTATCCCCTACATCCTCCCTACAATTCATTTCAGCCCTCGCTCGTGCACCGTGCTCGTTCCTACGCACAACAAGCACCAGCTCAACATCCTGATCGTCAGGCACGTCCTTCAACCACAAAACCACAAACGCAGGCGTCCGATCCGACACAAGTCCCATGACAACCTTGTGCTTTTGCTTCCGGAACTCAATGACCAGACACGACGCGTAGCGCCTCGTCACCGCCAGCCGAACGCTCCGATCCTCCCCTCGTGGTCTCCACCCTCCATCAACATGTGCATCCATCTTTTTCATCCCGTTCTTCGTGCGGAACACGAGCCGACATGCTGCCAGGTCCGGTGGAAGACTAAGCGACGGCAGGACATGTGGTTCAATCTCAAGTCTACCAATGTCCCATCCGAGGAGAGAGGGTTGTAGTTGGAGCTGGACACTGCGGAACGTGAGTGAGAGATACATGCGTCCGTAGCCCATTCCACCGACAAGAGGAAAGGAGTCGGTAAGGTGGGATGTGCCCCGATTCGTGAACAGGGTTTGAAGCGGAAGAATGACCACACCAAGGAGCGGGTGAGCCTCGTGTATGCGGGCATCGCGCACGGAAATCATAATTGTGGTGGTTCGCCAGTCACGGATGAATTTCTCGGTCGAGCTGTTGTACTGTGTAATCATGGCTCGTCAGTGGCGATGCATCATCCTCCCCGACGGGGACTTACGAAAGGACTGTTGGACTTCATTTTCGTCCTCGTCTTGTACACCTTTTGGTGGTTAATGATAACCGTGCAGTACGGACTCGGTAAATCTCCCGCCTCATCATCCTCCACACCATCTTCGTCTATATGCTCCCTGGCCTTTGCAATCGCAAGACCCTCAATTTTCTCTACCTCAATACGGATGATCCCGCTCGGCCAAACATCTTTCGGCGGAGACGTAGCAATCATCTCCTGCATTTCATTCGGATACTTCTCGATCCTGCTTTGCTCATCCCCGGCCTTGGCTCCCCACTGCTCCTCAGTCCCTTGCTCGATTTGCCGCAAGATTCCTCTGATGTCGTCATATTTCTCAGCTAGATGTTGCTCAAGCGTTGTCTTGGGGAAGTATCCACATTCCCAGGAGAGTGTACCTCGACGTGGCTTTCCTTTAGTTCCAGTGAAGTGACTTTCATGAGCTGTAAAACGGTTGGAGGAGTGCGATATGATGTTCTTGAGAGGATAGTCAACGGTTCCGAGAGCGTCGTCAGAGGTGAATAGATCTAGACTAGGTGTTCAGAGATCGATGGGGTCTGGGGACGAGATAGACGTACCAGAGTCCCAGAGTTGAAGTCTCAGTAATTCGTTCGCGTTCGTCTCGGCGGGACCGACAAGAAGAGCCGTCATTTCCTCCCATACAGGATGGCCATCGCTCTTGACGACTCTGAAGCGTGACTGAAATTGGATGGTGATATAGAAAGTACTTTTTATCACATACCTCGTCGACCAGAGTGGTTTACCCCATTTGCCCCATCCAACCTGGACATACGTGTCGCCCTTTCTCCCATCCTTTGTCGCGAAAAGATTTCCACCATCCCCGCCACTAAATCCCTTTGCGCTCCTCACAGTGACAACGAGCACTCCCTCCGCATGCGTATCCTTCTTCTCCTGCCCCATCAACATGGTCTTCAGATCCAATGTCAAACTTCTCGGCGCGACGTACTCCGAGATGACACCATCAATAATTTTTTGCAACCAGTCCGACAACAAGGGTATATTCATCAGGTTCAAAAAATTCTTCGCAAGGGGTGTGCATGCGATCGTGGTCTTTGGTTGACCTAGTAGCGTCAACGTGCAAAGCGCAAAGAACGGTGGGTTGGGCATCAACTGTATTCGCATCCTCGCAGTCGCGAGAAGTCCTGTCAACTCGACCCACACAGGTATGACCACTCCTGCGGGAACAAGAAACTCTACCAACAAGTGTGCATTCTCAGCCCGGTCCTTCAGTCTCTTCCCCTTCTCTCTTTGTACTGTCCTCGCACGATATGCAACCGCCACCTCTATATTGAAAAGATCGGCTTGCAGATGTCCAGAATTGAGCCAGCGGATGCCGAGGATACGCATGGGCTCGAAGCCTTGACCGATGTCAGCAACGTGGACGCCATGGACAAAGGAAGGAAGCGAGGCTTGGAGAGCGTCTTCGAGCATGTCGGAGATGGATGTGAAGATGGCAGGGTTGACTATTGGCCAAAGAGAGTGCAGGAGGGAATTGAGCCATATCGCGGTTTCGGGAGACTGGTGAGGCGGTTGCAATAGTGGGCGGAGAGATTGGAAGGTGTCAACTTGGATAGCAGGAGAAGCTTCCACGACGGGACATTGCATGGCAGCTGCGTGATCGGGCTGGATTATGGCTTGGTGAATGAGTCAGAAATGGTAGTGAGTGTACATACTTCACCACCAATATTGAACTTGAGGCGAGACTGGAATTCTTTGCGGAAGATTTGAAGAAGGGTCGAGAACGGTAAGAAAAGAACACAAGCGCCGACCAGTACTGCGAGCGCCAGGGACCCACACACGCCAGCAAAGAGCTCCAGCATACCAAACCCCGGTCGGCCTAAGAACTTGCTCCATAGCCACAAAGCCACTAGGCCCGCAGGTCCTCCTAAAGCAGTAACCAGTGTTGCAACAATCGCTGTTTGAATCTTCGTCTTGCTCTCAACGTCTGAGTCACTCGGCAGGCGCCATCGACCCCTCCGCAGCTCCTCTTCCAACACGCGCTCGAGCGACACATGTCGCTCGTTAGAATCAATGTCGACTTGATTGAGTTCCCTATGATGTTCAGGCAAGAGCTCCCTTTCTGGGTGAGTCGGGATCTGGTCGAGTTCCTCGTCTGCATGATCGTGTACGACAAGCGGAAGGTGCGTGACAGGGTCTGTCACTTCTCGCTCGTTCTTCCTCCGACGCAAGAAGTTGGGCTCAGCCATGAGTGGGTAGGCTTTTCGACATGAATTGGTGAGTTCTATATAGAGCTTAGAAGACAGAGTTTGTGATGGCGGACCTCACTCTGTGCCAGCCACCACCTCGTGGGCGGCAACCGTGTGAGTATAAATAGAGGAAAGGTTGGGGACATGATGCATGATTACCATCCCTTACTGGTGCGACTTGGCGGGCTATAAGTAATGTTAGAGGCTATTAACCAAAGAAAGGTCAGAGTTGAGATTGGATACGATGGCGGCCATCAAATCGTTCTGGTCCGTTCGGCAATGTCGCTTACACCTTGACAATTTTGGATAGGTGTTGCGACCAAAATAAATCAGGAACTCAATCAACCAAGTTCTAAGTGATATAAAAGGAATTCAGTCTTCAAATAGTAAAGTAGGTTATTAGCAAGTTACCTAGAACCTGATGAGAACTAGAAGAATAATTCAAAAAGCCGTTTCAGGAAGGAACTAGAACTCCCCACTAAATTATGTAGGCCCATTTGCTTGTGTATATGTCAAACTAACATCTGTGTTAGGGAATTCGAAGAAATGACGGGAACGCTGCATTTGAACCTTATTCAACGCGTCAAAGGTCCATTTACGGCCATCGGCCATTTGCGGGTGACATTCATCTACTTGACAAAAGGACCACGAACGCCACCAATATCCCGCAGGACAGGAGATCTCAGAGAGAACATTTGAGGAATATGGAATGGCTGGGTTTTTAAAAAAAAAATGACTAGGGTTGAGCTACCTGGTGATTGAGGAAAGGCCGTATGACTCAAATGGTCTGGTGCTACAGAATCAGCGCGTTCTCATTCGCCAACGCGTCAGGTCACGTTGTCAATCCAAAATATTTGGCACAAACGTCTCCAAATATCGTTAGTTGGCCGAACGGCTCGGGGATGGCAAATTGAAAAATGCATATTGATCAGCTTCTCCACTCACTATGACAAGATCACCTGCATCCGAGAAATACTTGAAAATCACGGCAGCGGCTTTGGAAGTCACAGAGTTTTTTCCCACTTTGCAAGCGTAGCAATCATCGGTCTTCCAAGTTCTGAAAGAGCTCAAGGCCTATGTACTTCCTCAGTAGACTTAAGTTGCCAAACATCACCTCTAGCAAACCGACCTTTGCATAATCTGCGCAGTACCTTCTCCTGTGTAACGTCAAGTCTCGGTCTGAGTGCTCTACCCACCTCCTTCCGATGGGAAAGGATAATTAAGCACTGCTATCTACCCGCTTCGTCTCCGAGTCGATTACACACTCGCCAATATTGCCGTCCTCAACTGGATACTCATGCCAAAATCGGCTCTCACATTCTAAGGCTACCGGAGGCTGCACTAGAACACTACTTTGTCTTGATTTGCTGCCAATGAATGATTCTATATAGACCTGTATACTCGAGTTGCGCAATTCCATCATTACGGACAATGATATCCTCCGCCATGGTCCCGTTATCACTGGTAGCCTTTCACCTGGCCCCGTACCGCTTCTCTCGGATTTCTTTTCCGTGTTCTCGTACGTACACCGGCCAGTCTTTGGAGCGCCACTGTCCCGCAAAGTATACTTATTTTTCTCCAGTAACGTGATTCTGAACCGACGTTAATATATAAAGGACTCGTCAGTCGAGCACCTCAATCAACCCCAGCGCACCTCCTAGTTTGTTGGAGAGTGCAATCATTGAGCGTTTGAGCCTGTCTCTAACTCTACGCTAAACCCAGTAACCACTATAACCGATATGCGTTTCTCTCTCGCTGTTCCCGCCGCAGTACTCTGTACCGCCTCCCTCGCCTCAGCGACGACTTGCTGGGCTGCAAATTCCTGCATTGGCTCTATGTGGGAGAACAAGGATGCTATGTATGTTCTACTCTTTTTCACATATCATCCACAAGATTCACCATTCGCCGTTTCCGTTTGGATTGAACGTGACATAGGCAAAATTTTGCAACGCAATACTGTAGGGCTAATTGGCATCTTGATGCCGCGTATCTCGGTTATGGCGTAGCAACGGCGTCACATCAAGGCAAATTCCCAAGCAAGGACAACTGTAACGAGGTGTTCTCCGACATCATCAATATGTGTCTTGGAAACTCGAATGGAGCATATGAAGGATTAGGCGATGCACGTCTGGTGGTTTCGTTCGGGAGTTGTGAAGTTGTTTAGATTTATGTAAAACGACATATCCATACCCGCGTCGTTGAACCTGAACTATCTTTGATCGATTTATTTAACTATCCTTCGCTGTAGCCTCACTCCTTTTTAACATCACTTCCTGAATGCAGTCTGTCTATATTTCCAAAAATGAGCTCCAAAATCTCCAATTGTCGTGTTCTTTTTTCGGTGAATAGGCCGCCGTTTCTGTCTGGGACTGTCAACAGTATCTGGATCAACTCAATCGCTGATCCTTGCCTTGGAGTGACAAAAGAACAGACTACCGCCTGTATTCTGCATCGAGTTCGGAATTAATTACTTCCTGAAAGGTATAATTTGGCAAAGACGTGTCCTCCAAATATTTGCCTTTCTTGGCCGCAAAGATCCTTCGCTATCTGGCACCCTTCTGCCAGTGGTATCTCGGTGCTAACAGATGTCTTTTAGGGATGGGGAGGACGCTGAGCATCTTCTGAACCCCCAGGAACACCTTTTCTCGTATGGAACAACGACTGTGGCCTCTTCAAGCCCTCATGGCAGTGCGTTAGATGGTGTAGCTATCTACGGAAGCGGTGAGTTCATTCATTGGCGCTTGAAAGGTTCTCCAACCTCTGCGCGCGGGTAGATCGACAGGCCGGAGAGTCTTTTGACGATGTTCCACGCACTAAGCGGCAATTAGGTGCACCAGATAGTGTCTTAGGTATCATACTTTACATACTCACAACTATATAGGACTGTTCAGTGTTGTATTCCTCATATTTAACCGCGTTATTGGGACTGGGTTAGCATTTCTGTCCTGTCACGATGGTTAAAGCCGTCTGACGGAATCCCTTGTTCGGCTGTTTTAAGGATTTATGCAACACCTAGTGTCATTCTACGTGCCGCAGGAAGTGTTGGTGTCGCGTTGACAATGTGGTTGATTGGGGCGCTCATTGCCGCTGCGGGGACAATGGTTTATGTTGAACTTGGAACGGTTAGTTCTCGTGGCTTAGAGGAACTGTACCGCCCTACTAAATGACTAGGGGCTTCCGCGAAGTGGTGGGGAGAAGAACTATCTTGAGTTCATTTATCGGCGTCCTAGATTTATGGCGACATGCGCGTTCTCTGTATATGCTCTCATTACTGTAAAATCGTTTTTTGTTTTTAATCTTGAATGTCACAGAGCTCACTGTGATTCAGGGTTCCGCCGCTGCAAATAGCGTTGTATTCGGCGAATGTGCGTTGCTCCCTCGTGTAATACAGTTATTCTCTTTTTTTCATATTCAACTATCAAATCAGACATTATTCACTCTCTCGACATGGTACCAAATCATTGGAATACCCGTTTAGTTGCTTTCTCTTGTCTCACCTTCTGTCTTCTTGTGCATGGAACGATGCACAAATTCGGATTGTTTCTCCAGAATGCTCTCGGTTTTTCTAAGCTTATGATTCTCTTTTCAATCGCTGCTTCTGGACTATTCTGCCTCGTTGGCGTTCCGGGCTTCGCCATTCGTGAAGGGTATGAGAGGCCAAGGAATCTTGAATGGGATCAGATGTGGGAGGGAAGTCGGACCGATGTGAATGCGTTCGTTACAGGGATGTATAGCGTCATTTGGTATGGCTCGTCGTCTTTGATTGTCACCTGTCCTCATTTCCTGGTTTAGGTCCTGTACTGGCTACGCGAATGCCAACTACGCTCTGTCAGAAATCAAAGACCCCATTCGAACTCTCAAGCGTGCGGCACCTTTGGCCATGCTTTTCGTCACCATCGTATATATGTTCGTGAATGTAGCTTATTTTGCAGTGGTATCGAAAGGGGATATTCTTGAGAGCCGCATTATTGTTGCGCGAGTCTTTTTTCAGGCCTTACCAAACCCATCATTGCTGATATCAATCTGCTCTTCACAGCGCATTGTTTTTCCGTAACTTATACGGACCAACGACAGAAAATGTGATCCAAACGTCTAATTACCAGTTTACTAGCTGATATCGTTAACACAGGCTCTCAGTGTTTTGGTCGCCCTCTCCGTGCTCGGAAACCTTCTTGCCGGCCAGTTCGCCCAGGGACGAGGTACGACCTAAATTAACGCAACATAAACGTTTTTATGGACACATCCCCAGTCATCCAGGAGCTCGGACGAGAGGGAATACTTCCCTATCCTTCTTTCTTTGCAAGCAACAAACCCTTTGGTGCCCCTTTTGCCGGGTTGTTTACACAATACATCGTTTCATGTGCGTTTGTGCTTCTGCCGCCACCCGGGGATGTGTACCTATTCATGATAAGTTGCACGTACCCAGCTCCACCTACTATTCTCTGGCTGACTTGTAGTGCTTAGTGTCGTCCTACTCCTCCACGATCATTAATACCGTCGTCGCGGTAGGCTTGCTTCTCCTTTACACTCCCGCATACCGTGCATGGAATTGGGCTCCGCCGTTCCGCGCGCCCAAGGCTATCATCGTCATATTTTTCCTCTCGAACTTATTCCTTGTTGTCGTGCCGCTCATCCCGCCCTCGACTGGATCTAGAGTGTATGAACATCTCCCGTATTGGGTATGTCCCCCCCTCTATGACTGTCTTTATTTGTGTGTCGAAGCTGACTGACAAAAGCTACATGTGTTTGTGGCATATCTGGTGTCGTTGATTGGGATGGGATATTGGTATGTAAGATGTGTCTGGATACCGAGGAAAAGGAGGTGTCGGCTCGAAAGGCGGTGGATACTCCAGGACGATGGCGTACCTCGGTTTGTGTTCAAGGAAGTGCCACGAGAGATATCATGATGTACTTTAACCGCACGGTTGTAAGCTCAAGGTATTCCTCTGTAACGTAAACTCCGAATGTGTAAGGCCGCGAGGTTTCTTTTGAAGCACTCATATCTCTCATCTGTGGATTATTTATGAGGAGACTTTAACTATGTGTTGTAGATAAATACAGAATTTAGTCCTCAGTCACACAAATAGATGTTGTTCGACTGAGTCTATTACCTGTAGATAAATACAGAATTTAGTCTACAGGGTACGAGTTAATAAGGGTAGCGAGGATGTAAGTATGATGGACGGCTCACCCTCAGTCACACAAATAGATGTTGTTCGACTGAGGGTGGCGTTTGTGTACCGTAAGAATAAGTAGGTAAAAATAAATAAGGTTTATCCCAAAGACTGGCAAATAGTGATCATCGTACCTCTTGGCAGAGAGAGAGAGAAAAATATACTAGATGTTCCATAAAAGGAAAAAGAGAAAGATCGTCTTGGGTAATCCAAGGTATGACGTATGGCCGAACTTGACGGGCATGCAAGTCCCTGCTCAACATGTGTGAATTGTTTTTATGATCAATGATTAAAAAGCACTTAAAAGGCTTGAAACGTCATCATCACGTGCTATGATTTCAATGGATGTAACATGTTTTTTGCGACTTGAAGCTTCTGTGAGCCCTCGCTAAGTACTGTAATAATGAACACTAGATTTGTTAGATCTAATTCCTATACACCTAGATAATCACAGACAAGTCAGTCTGTGTCCTCAGTCCGTGATATAATCGACTGTATTTCTGTACCTAGATAATCACAGACAAGTCAGTCTGTGTCTATGGTACAGTCATCAGTTTATCTAATCATATAAGCAGAACTATTTCTACTCACTCTCAGTCCGTGATATAATCAACTGAGGGTGTTCCTTGTAACGTAGTGTATATATATCTAATGTTAACAATGGGATTGAGACAAAGCAAGCATGAAATAGAAACGCTCCTTGATCTTAAACTCCCACCTCCCCGTTCGGGGTCCCGGCAGTTTCAAGTTCGTAGCTAGCGTAGATTTCTCATACCTGCTTCCTGTGTCTCTAGCTTCATAATTCCATCGTACTCTCCCTTCCCGTACTCCCTACCCGCTGACTGTTTGCTGCCGCGATGCCTTCTGCTACGAGAGCGGCATCCAGGCCACCAACCAGCGGTTCCAACCCGAGCGGGACCCCAGAACGCTCGCGCCTACTTCCGACCCACTCCGACCTCAAGTCCCTGCTGTCCTCGGATACCGGCCCGGTCAGGTCACTAGCGGAAGCACGTAGGTGGCTCGAATCCAAGGGTTGGATGCTCGCAGGCGACCCATACGAACGATCCAAGATGGTTACGATTCTAGCGACGGCGGCCCTCACCTCGAAACAAGCCAAACTGAAAACAGCAACGATCGCGGTGGCTTTTCTGCTCGAGGCCGACATTACCGACCATATTTCGGACTCCCTTGCGGAAGCTGTAGCCGCCAAGACCATTGACAAAATAAGCGGACTGGTCGACAGGCTCGGCTCCACGGCCGATTTCCTCGCAGCCAACGACGCCAAGCGAGCCGAATCGACCCTCGAGCTCAAGGCAACCTCAGCTACTCTGGAAGGGGTCTACACCTCGCTGGACGCGTTGGCGTCCAAGCTCGCGAGCTCCCCGCCAGCACCCGCTGCAGGCCCGACCTGGGCCACGATCGCGAAGTCCGCCCCGCCGAACCTCACCCCGCTAGCCCCCCCACAACCTCCTCCCAGTGACAGCCTCCTCACGCAGCAAGAGATGACTAGCGTCCACCAGCGTATCCGCCGCGACGCGCGTACAGTCCTGATCCGCTACGACCCTCGCGACACCAACACTCCCAGAGACTTCTCCGCCACCGGTTCATCGGCTCTCAGGGATCGCCTTAACAAGACCTTAGAACGTCTCGACGTCAAGGCCACCACTCTTTGCCAAGAAGATGGCGAGGTCGACTTTATCACTCCCAACACCCGTGCCATCGGCCTGAAGGCGATAGGATCCAGTGCGTACCTCGCCGAATTTGATAATGCTGACTCGGCCCACAGGTTCCGCGACTACGCCAACACGGAATGGACCGCCTTCGAAGACCTCTT
>JAGGAT010000315.1:0-38797 GCA_017657195.1 Termitomyces sp. T70a
AAGGCAAATGGAGGACATACAAAGTACTAAATACCAAAATTAGAGATGCTCAAAAAACTGTCCCAATGAGTAGATATTTTAACATGGCCATTACTCCATCAGTTTTGATTTAAATTACATAAGCTAAGATGCAATTTGTAGCTGCAATGCCATAGTATTTTACATGATTTAACTAGAATTTTAAATACTTCCAATCTTTCATGCCAATGTCATCTTTCAAAGAGTATAAAACATTGGGACAGTTTTTTGAGCCACTGTAGCACTTAGCCTTGTTTTGTGTTAGACTTGCAAAGTGCTGAGGGAGTTCTAGGCAGGTCCCAGTTATTTGGCCTTAAAGTGTGGTGTTGAGTAGGAAGGATGTTGCTGCTAATAGCAGCAGGTGGTAAGAAGTCAGGAAACAGCAGATGGAGCATGATAAGCTTACAAAGCTTCTGGTACTTAGCCACTAATGCTAGGCACATGTGTTGGAGGCACAAGGCAGTAAGTGTTGGCACTGGCAACAAGAGTGTACCTGTATAGTACCATTAAAGCATGGAGAGAAGAAGACTCTAAGAACTTTAGCATGGATGAAGTAAGGTGAGGTCACTAATTGCTTAGCACCTTAAGTGGACTTAGAGATCTGAACTGTGAGGCAAAAGGTGCTTGGTGTGATGGGATAATTTGCTACTGACAGATGGTAAAGTATTTATAAGTGAAGGCAGTGACTTAGTGAAGGGTCAGCAACAACTCTAATAGTCACCGCTAATAAAAATGTAAGTAAAGGTCTATTAATGATACTATAAGGAAGGTAAATGCTATTCAGGGAGGGTCATGTGGGTGGCTAGCTAAGGTGTGCTGCCAGGTAATGTGCAAGATGTCAGTCTTGTGACAGGGTCTTAGCAAAGGTGGGTGCTAAATTGTAATGTGGCATGTAGTGGCAGTGACAGAAAGTGCCAGCTGTTGGTCAGCTGTCATTATTAAGTCAAAAACAAGCATATTTGGAATCAGACTTGAAGAGGAAAGCCAGGCCAGTGATGATCTGCTAATGGCAGCAGCAACTACCAGCAGAGTGTGAGAGTGAGATGCAAGGGTGGTAGCGTGGTGTCCATTAAACATCAATTTTTGACAAGGGGTGGCATGTGCAGGTAGAGGGTGTGATGTGTCACATGATCAGGACACATTGAATTTGGAGCTAGTGGGGGTGCACCTTGTGGAGAAGAGAGCCAGTGAGCCAGTGATGCCCATGACCTACTGTGGAGCGGGCAGCAAGGCTGGCTGGTGCGTGGGTGTCTTTACCATTGCTCTCAGGTGTTGTACTTGGCTGTGAGGATGCAATGTTGCTGAATAGGGGACTTGTTTGTAGAGGAGTGCTGGAGTCTTGCCACCTTGGGCTAGTGCTAAATGGTGCATAAAAAGCTTAAAATGTGTTGAGCCAAACCAGGAGCTCATCACTGGCACTAGTACCAGGTATCTACAATAAAGTCCAGGGCTCTATAGAGAGTAGCTGAGCAGATAAACAATTACATACCTAATAGATTATGTGGACAGTGTGATTTGCATTGGTCCTGATGCCTAATAGATGATGCAGATGGTGCCAGACTCACTGAGAGATGTGTTGATAGTCTATAAAGGTGGCAGAGGAGTTTCAAAGGAGGTTCAGAGGGTCAGGACATATCAGGGGATCTGGAATAGGCAGGGGATGATGTCATGAGGTCCAGACTTGGCAGGAGATGATGTTGAAAGGTCTGGAGTAGGGGGAATGTGACAATTGTGACAGTTGTGACATCTGGAGGTCTGGAGTAAGTGGGTCATGACACCCAGAGATCCCTGGATCAGGCCAGGATATCCTAGAACATCCAGAAAAGAAACAAGTGTCCAGAAAAGGAAGTCCCCTGACAACTCCATCCTTGACTCAACTTTCACTTAATCCAACTTCTCAAACTCTGGAGCAAGACATTGAACCCTGAACTTGCCTATTTTGATGTCTCGCACTCTGGACAACACCTCGGAGCACTTGACATCCAGAGTACACATAATTTGGCACTCAGGTCTGCCTTGTAAGGGTGTTGCTTCATTGGAAAAGACCCCTGGATCAGTAGAACTTGACACCACCTCCCCACTTCATTCTAGACTATGATTTGAAGAAATTGTAAATTTAAGAAATTCATATGTTTTCTATGTAAATATATACAATCTCAACAGAAATTTATTTTGTGTCAACTGAGAAGAGAATATCATGGGCCAAAAATCACAAGAAATGTGCCTGAAATAGTATCAAAGAAAGAAATGTTGCCAAGCTCAAACTCACAGCTTTGGTATGACACACCTGCTGAGGTGCTTGAAATTTGCTGGCATTGTCTGCCACAGTGTGGAAGGGGATGAATTCATTGCCAGAGAGCAGGACGGTCAATTATGATTTGAACTGCACATGAGGCTACAAGGTTTTGATATATCAGGCCTGCTTGTAGCTTAGTGGCCCTAATACATTACCATTTTGTTGTAGCTACAGGTAGGTCATATATGACACTGCCAGCAACTGATGTGGTAGGCTGAAATGAATTCAGCCATCAGCCAAAAACGATGCATCTAGAGATCAATAGGACCACCAAAAAATCTTGCCTGGGTGGCAATAAATAAGTCTCACGTGATGACGTACTTTGGGTCTCCTGGTGCTGCCACTGACGGACTTGCAGAATTTTTTACACGTCGGAATTTTTGAGCTGTCCTACCAGCACTGTCAGACATAGCCAGATCTGCTTGCCGAGTATGCACCCGTTTTGTGCGGGACGGCTCCGAAGACAGAGATTTACCCAACACGTGCCAGCCTGTATCAATGTGTGTTCCCACCTCTACTCTCAACAACAACCTGATTCGTTTCAGGGAACTCTACCGAGCATCAGACGCGGGCTGCGGCGTCGCTTTCAACAAGACATATCAAATTCCCCGCCATTGGTAATGAGGGGTGACATTAGTGTGACCTTTCTGGGTACCTCCAGCGGTGGTGGCCCTTCTGAATCCAGAAATTGTTCATCTCTCATCTGTGACGTGATGGGAAATGGTTCGCTTTGGAGTGCGCCACCAAAAAACTACCATCAGCAGCAGTCCTTTACTCATACTGATACTAGTGGTCGACTGTGCAGAAGGGACCCTTAGACAATTTGCTCTCCAAGACCGAAGATTTACTTCCCTGAAAGTCAACAACGTTTCTAAGATGTTTCTTACTCATATGCATGGTGGGCTTGCATGTATGAATCTTGAGCTGCTGTCTTACATTTTACAGCTGATCATATAATGGGAATCGTTCCATTGCTTCGCAGTATACTTTTTCCTCCTCCTGTTGGAGGTCCTGCTCTCACTTCACGTGTTTCGAAACTGGTGAGATCTTTCTCGATGTCATTCATGTGCCGCTCTTACTTGATAAGCCCAAAATCGAAATATATGGACCCTCAGGAATACGCAGTTTTGTGCGCCAAAATATGAAAATGACGCTGACGAAGACTTCCGAGTTCTTTGTCGTTCACGAGCTCTTGACGAAAAGCGATCGAGTCACTCCGTGCCTTGCTCATGATGATGCAATCAGTAGCCTACATTTGCCCGACGTGATGCATTGCAATGAGGTAGCTGGCCAAGACATCATGTGTACCGAGGATGGTTTCTGGAAAGAATTAACAACATCGAGTGGGCCTTACGGAGAGATATGTGTGGATGCTGGCGCTATTTTACATCGAGGTCAGCCCAACCTTGTTGTACTTGCCCGCCTGAGTGATCACATCGGGATAATGACACACAGACCCTTGCCTGGGCTACGTCATTAGCGAAAAGGCAGGTCCTATGCGCAAGCTTGTTATTCTGGGCGACACGTACGATCCGTCTGCGATGATACCCCTCTGTGTCTCTCCACCACCCTCATTGCTGATCCACGAAGCAACCGATGCTCATATTCCGTCTCATGTTGATTATAACGCTCGTCGAAGTCCCGAAACAGTCATTACAAAGGCTCTTGCGAGGGGTCATTCGATCCCGACTATGGCAGGCGCGTTCGCGAAACAAATTGGGGCAGAGAGGCTGGTGTTGAATCACATTAGTTGCAGGTATGGCCTCCGTCCATCATCGTATTTCATGCATTCTACTCGGTATCCTTAGGTTCCCTGCACCAAGGTTCGAAAGAGATCATCGCTCTGCCGTGATCAATGAGGTCGAGCGACAGGCCACCGAGGCATGGGGTTCGAAAGCACGCGCTATTGCTGCGTATGACTTCATGACAGTCACAATTCCCCCAACGATGTCCAACGGCGACTCTGCGCATGTATCATCAGACTATGCTGGTGGGACCCAGGCGCTTACAATGCAGTTGTACCATGCGGATCCCACTGAAGGCTTTCTTTATCCTGCCAGGGATCGCAACCAAGTCTCCAGAGATTGGAGTCGTAATGACAACGGGGACAGGAAGAGAAGACGGTAGATTCCTATCCTTTCGTACTTCGTTCACCAGAAGCTTGTTTTGGCATGATTCTTGAAAACGTGGTAACCCTATGGATTTCTTGGCTATAGAGAAATGGTACATTAGAATCCGTTTTCGTTCTTCGCTGAGATCTCAAAATGTCCTAGGTCTTAGCAGACGCATTAAGACTCTGGTATCTGTAGTTGATAAATTTGCTTTAATTGGCTGAACAGGGTTTGTACATCTATGTGGCATGTAGTAATGAATATACAACATTGTCTCTGACAATAGCCCTAAAAGGGTCGAGTTTGAGAACAGCCATAATTAAAAGCCATTTCTACTTCTGGACCTCCGTATCTTCGACCTTTTCTTGTATTGTCGTTAGATGTGATGACGGAGCGATGACAGGTATAGCCTGCTCAGCCGGTACAGCCGTTTCTTTGGAGGCAACTCTGGACTTGCTTCGTATCCATGGGCCATATTTCTGCAGAAGCAGTGAGTATCTCAAAAAATTGAAGACCATGGACAGCGTACGCACATGAAAGAGGATCGGAATCGGTGTACAGGCCAGTGACAAAAACGCAAAGACACTCATCGCCCATTGGTCACCGAAGGCTGCGAACATAGCGGGACTGAATAAAGGAAACGCTGCACCGCAGAACGACCTCAGAACGATAGTGGCGGCAATAGAACTGGCAAAGTATAGCGGGTATGTGTCCATCAAGTAAGTTGTGAGGGATTGCAGTATTTGGGCAACTCCAGTTCCGAACGGTATGCCAGCCAGTATTGGTACTATCCAGTGGATCGCGGGAGAAGATGTCCTGTCCACTACATCAACTGGAGGAACGTATAATAACCCCCCAATGTATATACTTGCCATGAAAATGTGAACAACCCAATCGGGATGAGCAATCCACCAACCATAGCCGTGTGCAAGCGTCTACGAGAGTTGTATTGTTATGTCGATCTGGTAGGCCTTCAAGTAGACGTACGCTTCTGGTGGAGCTTTTCCCGTTGGGCTTTTGTCCATCGCCTTTCGGTAGAGCTTGTCTTGATATGATTGCGTCCCAATACCAAGGGTGATCCCGAATCCAACCCCGAGGAAAGCAAGACCGCCTTGACCAGGTGTAAAGCCTCGATGCTGCTGGAACACGATCGGGAAAGCAGAGAAGAGAGCGTAGAGTGTTCCGTACATGATTGAGATGTAGATTGCGAGAAGCAGTACGATGGGTTCTGTGGCAATGAAGACTGAAGTGGGCATTGTGAGCAAGATGACTATGTACCTCAAGGGGCTAAGCCTCACCAAACGGCCTGCTAAGGTTTATACGCATGACTTGGGGAAATGATCGAGAACGGTGTAGGTCATGAATCGAAACATAATGGACAAAGCCGCTGGACACAGCAGACAGTCTTCTAGCACGACGACGCAGGAGGACGGGGCCATACTACAGGACTTCGTCAGATTTTGAGAAATGAATGAACAAGGATATCACACACCGTTTCTGGAGTTAACCAGTAACCAAGGGACAGTGTTATGGTCGAGAAGATGAAAATCAACCAGAAATTGAAGTGCCAGCCTAGTTTTGGGTCCTCGGCGACAAAGCCTCCGACAATGGGACCAATGACTGTGAATGGATTGATCTTTGACATTCAATATAATAAAACAGTTAGCGTACCTGGACCGAGAAAAGGCACTGTCGCGTAGATGGCAGAGGCGAGACCACGTTCACGAGCATTCCAGATATCGGAAATTGCGCCTCCGGCATTGGATAGAGCTTCGAAATTTGCAAGTCAGATTGACATATGAAAGCGTATATAATTGAATGAAACATTACGCGAGGAGCCAAAGATGCCTGTGAGCAGCCGGCATGTCAAGAGTACGGCTAGGGAGTGTCCCAAGCTGCCCATCAATTGAAAGATGGTGTATGCAGTGAGTGTCACGAGGAAGACAATGCGCTAGTGACTTTGGGTGAGAAATGCGTATATCCGGTGGGAAAGGAAAACATGGCAGACCCTTCCGAACATCTGTCAATGACGAGTGTGACAAACTAAATGAGATGATGAATTTGACAAATCAGAACACGACTTGCCTCGCCCATGGGAGCAAATACCAATGGGCTAGGGTGTGTCAGTATAATTATAATGGCAGAGATAGAATAGACCAACCCAAGTGCGAAGCCTAGAACATATAAGGAAATTCCAAGAATAGCAATGTCTTCAGAAGTATTGAGGTCACGCATTATACCTTGAATACCGCCGGTGTAAGAGCTGCTGCCGAAGGAAACGGTCCATGTAGAGAGGGCGAGCTGACAAACAAACGGACACTTGAGGAAACCATTGAGAAGGATCGTGTGTTTGGTTTACCTGCATTGTAATCACCCATTTCCGTCCTCTGGACCAGTTGTACGGATTTTCTGGATCGTTCTCGGTCCAGTCTACAACATAGGGAGAGTACTGAGTTCCCTCTCCTGGATACGGTATTGTTGCTGCTGAGGAACGCTGGCGAGGTATATCTGAGAGTGGAACCGAGATCCTTGTATCAACAGTGACTGAATGACCGGAGGAGGATTGGACGGAGTGTTCGTGTAGCGTGCTGCAAGGGGTCTGAGGACGTCCAAAGTCGTTGGACGGCATAACGGATGGACGAGAAGTGACAGAGCAGGAAACACGAGCACTTTATATTGGTTGTGGAAATTAATGACTCTGCATGCATGATATTTATGCAGCTACATTTTTGGTGACCCGGGCACGGCACGCGGCCAAGTAGATTTCAGATCCGGATGGAAAAAAGAAGCCACGCCCAAAGGAGCGATGTGTGGTTCATCTGCGCGCGAGTGAGTCGAAGATGCTCTTGTAGAGAACATGGATATAATGGGGAGGATCTACTTGCGTCTAGTTAATCTGGAGGGATCGAGAGGGATCGAATGTCATTTTGCACGGAATAAATACGGAAACATGACCAGGCAAAGATACCTATGAGCTTTCTAGACAAAGGACTACGATTCCCTGAGAATGCTGACCGCGGAGACACAAGCGACTTACATTTACTTACTTACTATTGTGCAGACTAATAGTATGGATGGACTTGACTGTGGTTCTCCGACGCCGTGTTTGTACATGTTTGCGGTCACTTGATCAGTTGGCAGCTCGACGCAAACTCGTCCGTCGTCCCCCTCAGCCCCACATCGTCCACCCCGTCCCCCACGACTGTCCACCCCGTCCCCGTCTTTCACGACAGACCCAGCACAGCACAGCACTCTCTCTTCTATCTTCCACCCACCGCCCTCGTTCTACACACCCTACCCACCTTTTTTCTTATTTCCTGTCTCATCTCTCGCGCTGTACACCTAGTATTTTTCATCCATGTCCATTCACGGCCCAATAAACGGTGTCAAGATCTCTGGTCAGTCTTCTTATCCCATCCAGCCCTCCTCTCTTACCCTGTACTGACCCGCTCCCCTTTCCCAATCGCACCGCATCAACATACTCTACTTGTTCTCCCAATAATGTGCTCCATGTTTTGGCTTTTTTCTCCGAATCGCCCTCGATCGACACACGTTCCACGTGCTTCATGTATCCTCAGCAATAGATGACCCCCACAAGGTTGTCAAAGTTATTGCCTCCGACGGCAAGTCTGCCGAGACAAGGGAACTTTCATACACGAATTGTAAAGTTATCGGCAATGGCTCTTTTGGTGTCGTCTTCCAGGCCAGGCTTGCTGCCTCAACCAAGGACGGCGATGACATCGCAATCAAGAAAGTCTTGCAGGACAAACGGTTCAAGGTTCGTTTGTTTTTCTTCCTGTACTCAAATCTAATTTGACCACTTGGATTTTAAAGAATCGTGAACTTCAGATCATGAGACTCGTGTCTCATCCAAACGTTGTTGATCTAAAGGCATTTTTTTATTCTAATGGGGACAAGGTATAATAGTCTAGTCACTTGTCAAGCGAACTGTCGCCCTCATCTCCACGACAGAAAGACGAAGTCTATCTTAATCTCGTTCTCGAATATGTTCCGGAAACTGTCTATCGCGCCAGTCGCCATTATGCCAAACTCAAGCAGCCTATGCCCATGCTCCAAATCAAACTGTACATGTACCAGCTGCTGCGGTCCCTGGCCTACATTCACTCTGTTGGCATCTGCCACAGAGACATTAAGCCGCAGAACCTGCTTCTCAATCCCGCCACTGGCGTGCTAAAGCTCTGCGATTTCGGCTCAGCAAAGATCCTCGTGGCGGGCGAGCCCAATGTTTCGTACATCTGCTCGAGGTACTACCGTGCCCCTGAGCTCATCTTTGGCGCCACAAACTACACAACCAACATCGGTGCGCGTGACCGTAACCATTCTTGCTGGGATCGGGGACTGACTCACATTGCAGATATCTGGTCAACGGGATGTGTCATGGCAGAGCTGATGCTCGGCCAGCCTCTATTCCCAGGAGAGAGCGGGATCGATCAGTTGGTGGAGATCATCAAGGTGCTCGGGACGCCCTCGAGGGAGCAGATCAAGACGATGAATCCCAACTACATGGAGCACAAGTTCCCACAAATCAAACCACACCCATTCTCAAAAGTGGGTTTTGAGGCACACACGGGGAGTTGGTGCTGATCTAATTTTTTTTTTAGGTTTTCCGGCCCCGCACAGCGCCGGAGGCAATAGACCAGGTGTCCAAGTTGCTGGAATACACACCAGGGGCACGGCTGAGTGCGGTGGAGGCGATGGTGCACCCATTCTTTGATGAACTGCGGGTAGAGGGTCAACGGATGCCGAATGGGAAAGAGTTCCCGAGGCTATTCGACTTTTCACGGGAAGGTAAGTGGTGGACATATGGCGCGACTGGATGCTGACGGGGGTTGGTTGGTTGGGCAGAGCTTTCTGTGCGCCCGGACCTGATCCGACAGCTTGTTCCGCCGCACTGCGAACCGGAGCTGGCCTCGCGGGGGATTGTGCTGGAGAACTTTGTGCCCATACCTGTTGAGCAACTGAAGATTACGCTGGACTGACGGGGAGGCTGTGCTGTATCGAATGAGATTGTTCTGTTGTATAGTGATCTTGAATTTTACGAAAAATTGCGTGCTTTGTGGGTGTGCGATTGCGCCATGTGGCGCGAGATTAGAGAGGAGGATAGTCTTGTTACTTGTGTAGAAACAAAGCATGTCCCATACCATCATGCTCGCTGCCAATCCTCCACAGTCCTACGTCTGCGACACCCTCCCCGCCCCCAAGCTCGCCGCCGAGCACGATGTCCCCGCCCCTCGTCGTCCAGATCATCCCCAGGAAGTCACTCCTCTCCATGCCACCCCCCGCAAGCTCTGTTTCCGCCATCAGCGCATGGCCGACGAGGGAACAAACCTCAAGCTGCAGCAGTCTCTCGATGCCATGCCCCTCGACGAGCGTCAAGCAGTCAACGCCATCTGGTCCAGCTTTTCCTCTTCATCTCATCCCCGCAGAGCCCTCATCCTCCAGGGCCTCCTCACTATGTGCTGCTTCTCTCAACTCTCTCTCCTAACCGAGCATCTCGCCCATCTCATTCGCATTGACCCATTTTCTTGTTTCCCCCGCGAAGTCTCTCTCAAGATTCTCGGCTATCTAGATGCTACGTCGCTATGTAGGGCGGCTCAGGTTGCTAAGCGCTGGAAGGCCCTTGCCGACGACGACATCCTCTGGCGCGGCATCTGCGAGCAGCACATTGGCCAAAAGTGCGCCAAGTGCGGCTGGGGCCTCCCTGTTCTCGAAAAGAAGCGCAGCTACCGATTCCGCTCGATATCACCTCCCACTGAATGCCCCCCAACCAAACGAACTCTCCTAGAAGAAGACTACGAGTCTGGCCCACCCCTCAAACGACAGCGTTCGAGCACTAATGAAGAGTCCGAGTCGTCTTGTGACGCCTCTTGTCGCGCCCTTCTTACTTCCATTCCAACCACCGTATCTGTTACTCGCCCATGGAAAGACGTATATAGTGAACGCATGACCATTGAGCGTAACTGGCGCCGCGGTCGATGTACGGCACGCACCCTCAAGGGCCATACCGATGGCGTTATGTGTCTTCAGTTCAACGAAAACCTCTCCTATCCTGCATTCCCCGTTCTCATTTCCGGCTCCTACGATCGCACTGTCCGTGTCTGGAATATGGAGACAGGCGTCGAACTCCATACCCTCAAGGGCCACACTCGCGCTATTCGTGCGCTACAGTTTGACAACATCAAGCTCATCACGGGCAGTATGGACCATACTCTCAAGGTTTGGGACTGGCGCCGCGGCAAGTGTATCCGTACATTGACGGGGCATACTCATGGTGTCCTCTGTCTCAACTTTGATTCCAACGTGTTGGCGAGTGGCAGCGTGGATACCACCATCAAAGTCTGGAACCTACGAACTGGCGGAGCCTTTACGCTGAGAGGACACAGTGACTGGGTCAACGCGGTGCAGCTTTGGGACTCCAACCCTAGCGCACGTACAGAGAATTCCAACGTGTCGCTTTTTGACGTACCTGGCGTTGGTTCGTTATCGCCTCAAAGTAGCGCATGCTCAGCAAGTGAGATTGACGCTGGGAAGATGTTGTTTTCTGCCTCTGATGACGGGTCGATTAAGTTGTGGGATCTGACACTTCGGACATGTCTTTGTACGATGACAGGACATATGGGTCAGGTGCAAAGCATGAAGTTGCTGCCTGCGAGCGATTGCGACAGCGAAGAACTGTCTGTGGAGGCGGAAAACAACGAACGGGTTACTATTTCTGCTCTCGAATCTAGCAAAGCGTCACCCAGAAGTGTCTATTCAGACTCGTCTCATGACACCTCCACGCCTCCGCTTCAGCAGACAACGGCGCGTTTTCCGAACCGGAAAAAGCCCGTGCTTATCTCCGGCAGCTTGGACAACACCATCAGACTATGGGATATCGAAACGGGCAAGTGTACTCGGACTTTTTTTGGTCACATTGAGGGCGTTTGGGCGGTAGCGTGCGATAAAATGCGCTTGGTGAGCGGGAGTCACGACAGAACTATCAAGGTGTGTTCCTCACACCATTCTATCGCGCCTTGTATGGCTGATGTACTTTAGGTGTGGTCTCCTGATGAGGGTAAATGTACGGCGACTCTTGTTGGTCACAAGGCTGCTGTCAGCTGTCTAGCTCTTGGAGAAGATAAAATTGTGTCTGGGAGTGATGACGCCGACATAAAGATATGGAGTTTTAGCGGATGATTCATGGGTTTTGTTTTGGGCAAGTTTTGTCTTGATTCTTAGTATATCTTGGTAGACCTTCTATTTAATTACATTTGTATTTGGACATCTTGGTGATACCATCGAAAACAATATAGATAACATTGCGAAAGCTCATGAAACCATCGAGCAGTACGAACCACGAAGTCACCATGGCCCCCATCCGCAAGAGTTCCCACTTGGGTATTTGGTCGTCCGCCGGGTCTCAAGAGTGGTACTTCGCTTCATGAGACCATCACCAATATTGACGAGTGAGGTGACGTAGGTTGAAGCTAAACGTAAACCAGTTGTCTTGGTTGGCGTCCAAGGAGAGGAGCTGTATAATGCAAGACCTTGACCTAATTGGTAAGTATAATTTCCCTTCATCTGTCTCCTAGCAGTAGGATAATTTTTGAAGAATGGAATTCGCGAAGGTGGACAGATGCGGGTTAAAGATGACATACTTTCGAGAAGAAACTTAGTACCAATCCAGGGCGCATGCATCTGTCTTTGGGAGGGTTACAGTAAGATTGCTCAGTAGGTTTCAGGGTTTGAAGAAGGATCTATGAGGTTTAGAATACCACCAAGTTACTACGGAAGTTTTCTTCTGGTTAAGAGGAAAGGGGTCGATACTGTCATGTGTCACGATATGAAATCTGTTCGCAAAGTGAAATTTGCGTTTAGCAACTAGATACACTTACCCTCCGGGTCCTAAAAAAATAGATGTATACAGGATATATCATGAGTGCTCTGTGCTTATCTCATAGAAAATTGAAGTCGTTGAAGTGCAGAAAACCCCGAAGTGTGAAATCAGACCGAGTTTTGTAACTCACCTGGGCTCGGTGAAATGAATCAACAAAGAGTGTGCGAAATCTAATTACACAGAATCGATTGATACACACATAGTGTCTTAAATAAAATTTTCCGAAGAATAAAACAAGCTGGAAAGCTGGAAAGTCCCAGAAGATGGAAACCTTTGTGTTCGAGTGACAATTTAGAGGCTATTGAAACTCCGCATATCAGGCAGAGCACTAAATTCTATGGGCCATTTCAACGCCTCTTAAAAATGGTTTGCGCAGCTATTCACCACAATTCTGCAGCCTGACAACCAAGGACCTCATACAGAAGGCTTGTACAGACTTAAAAAATGGGGGTTTCAACTCGGTTCAAATTGCAGCTCAAGGTATCACCCCACCTAATTAGCCGGTGATGTCGTGATGTCAAGGTATAGAGACCATATATATGGTCACTAAGTTGTCCCAGGCACTGCACCACAGCCTTGTTTATTCCGTATAAAATGGCACACTGAATCCCACGATGTAGCAAGACCCATCTTATCATCCGCCCTCCATCCTCCTGCTTTTGACACTTCCACGATGAGTACAGTGTATGCCGATGGTAGTACTGTTGTTGGTGACGACCACTTCGTAGACCACCTGAAGCCGTCCGGAAATAATATTACCCCCAAAGACGTTGACCCTCGTCGAGCAGGCACTGTGATAGGAAAACCTGTACAACCCAAATCTACCAATGACTTCGTCACAACGACAGACTACACCCCCGAGGAACGATCTTTCTTTGTCCCAATTGGAAAAAATGGCCTCATTTGCGCCTTGGAGAAGCTTGATCAACAACTCATTCAAGTATGTCTCACGACACGTCGTATCACTCAAAGATCTAAATCGTAGAATAGTCAGGGCGAAGCCACATCCTATCTCGCAAGGTGCGTTGTAAAGGTTTCGTGTTCTAGAACCGTCAAATGCCCTATGAAGGTTCCTACGGTCTGGGGAACTCGTGAAGTTACTCCAGGAAGATTAGGATTAATCAATCATGGGTACGCGCTTCGCCTTCCGAATGATTGAGACTCATCGTTGCATTAAGTGGCAATCCCAAGTTCCTCACTAGGCCTGGTCGTTATCCGTCCTTTCCGTTCCGAAATTGGTGGGCTCGCAAATGGCATGGAACGACCGGACGTACGTAGCTTCAACTGCTGAAAGTAAACCCTACATATGGAATTCTTTAGTGTCCGATACTGTGATTGAATTCCAGGGTCTTACTGTTGTTCAAGTCTCCCAGAACCAAGCTGCAGTTGTCTCTGATCCTCAGAATCACATCTTTGTCATCAAAAACTCTGGTTTTGTTGCGTTTGCCGTTATAGGAACATACGATGTCTTGTCTATCGTTGATCAAACCCATCTTCCCGGCGTTGTGAAGGACAGACTAACAGGAGTCATTCTGGGTTGGACTCACGAGGTCAAAATGAAGAGTAGAATAAACGCCCAAGAGGAACGGGAATATGTTGTAGCGATGTTGTCAGCAGCTCTTGCCGTACCCAAATAAGTGTCGTACTAACATTGCTTTCGATTCAGTCTGAACATTCCAGCCAACAACTGTGCAATCTTGCAGCGCGGGGATGATCTTGAGCTGCTCAGTGCTGGACAGTCGGTCATAACCAATCCAAGTGTGACATTGCGTGGACTGTATACTCTTGGGGAGAACCAGCTAGAGATGCCTACGAAAGACATGTCAGTTGGAAATATCCGTGTCATTTGACTCCACTGAAACTTCTCCCAAGCTTTACCCGGGATCAAGTACCCGTTAGCCTGACGATATACCTCAAATGGCAGTTGACCGAGCCGCTCAAACTGACGACTCATGGATACAATACGCCCTACGACGCGCTCCGGGATAAAACTCAGTCTATTCTGACGCAGATCGTAGCTCATTTGGACTATTCTGCAATGGTGCCTTTTTCACGATACGTTTGATTTCTACTGACACGATTTCTAGATTAAACAGCGTTCTCTTGGGCCCGACAACATGGAGGATGGTACAGACCCTTCCTCTGCATTTTTGGATGCTTTGAGGACACGTGCAATGGACGAAATGCACGAAGCTGCTCTGGAATACGGTATCGTCTTGAAAGACCTTGGTTCGCGCGCACTTTTGTCTTTTCAGAATGGCGATCTCAACCATTTTTGTAGCTGTCATCGACCGCCAATTCAAGGGCGAAATCGCGTCCACGATGGACAAGCTTACCAGTAAGCTCTTTTCTATTTCCCCCGCCTTCAATTCGCTGACTGTGGATTAGCACGAGCACTCCAGGCACAAGTTGAAGCGGCAGTATGTATCCTACTGATCGTGATGGAAAAAGGAATGCTTTTTATTGTTCTTGTTTTTCAGAACGTTGACAGGGAAAATAGTAACAAGGTAAAACAAGAAGAAGGTGCTCTGTCGGTCGCGCGAATTAAGGCCCAATCTGCCAATGCCCAAGCAGATGCGGAGGCTTATAAGATTGTGACAGCAGCCAAAGCTCAAGCACAACGTACCAAAATCGAAGCTGAGGCGCATGCCGAAGCCACCCGTCTTGCGGCGGAAGCTGATGCTGATGCTGTACGGATTAAAGCACATACAGACGCACAGGTCATTGACCAATTCGCACGTGAGATGCAAATACGCCGCGCAGAGATACGGAAGGTCCAGGCGTATGGATCCAAGACAGTATTCGTCCCAGTCGAAGGGGCTGGGGCACAAATGGGTAATGCGATGGCAATTGGCATGGCTGCAGGGATGGGTGCAGATGCTGGGCGGTGATCTAAAACTATGGCAATTGGACTCGAGTGATCTTTGCTTCATTGCGCATTCATTGGACCCCATTTCGCTTCTTTTTACATTCATGTTTTGCAGCAATAATGTACCTATGCACTTATTCATTGTGATGTAACAGCGTTGTAAACCACGATCTCGGAGGCGCACGAGTCACAGTCAAAAGCAGTTAAAAGGGGCTCAATTAGGGGGTGCGGATTGTTGACGGTTGTTATTGAGACGCGCGTGTCTTGGGTGGCACTTGCATTTGTTCATCCTGACCACCATCTCCCGCCACCTTATAAGTGACATCCTCCTCTTCCCTTAATTTCTCTCACTACCCACCCATCACAACCTACGGCAATGAGGTCCAAGTTCAAGGACGAGCATCCCTTTGGTCGGCTCTCCTTCCGCAGCGCTTCCTCGTCGTCTTACTCATCTCGTCCTTCTCAGAGAAACGCAAGGCTGAGGCTGAGCGCATTAGGCAGAAGTATCCAGATCGAATTCCTGTGCGTTCTTGCTATATGACATCGCAGATCGTTGTGCATCATATCATATAGGTCATCTGCGAGAAGGCGGATAGAACAGACATCCCAACTATTGACAAGAAGAAGTACCTGGTACCATCTGTGAGTCTCGATTTCCCGATCTTTCGTGTAATAATGGCAACTCAAGTGCGCGTTCAGGATCTCACTGTCGGTCAGTTTGTCTATGTGATTCGCAAACGGATCAAGCTAGCGCCAGAGAAGGCTATATTCATCTTCGTTGACGAAGTTCTACCGCCTACTGCTGCTCTCATGAGTGCCATCTATGAAGAGCACAAGTACGAAAGCCCAATCGTCACACATTATGCGAATATTGACAAGCGGTTTATAGGGATGAGGATAACTTTCTGTATGTGAGCTATTCAGGGGAGAACACCTTTGGACGAGAAGGATGGGTCGAGCTACGTTGAAGTGCATGGAGCAGACTAGCCTGTTTGTCTTGTTTTCGAGCATTGGAATTAGCGGACACTGAGATGGGACACAGGCTGGCACTTGCGTGGATTATGACTGGGAAAATCCGCTTTTCCCCCCCCATCGACATGCACTCATCCTGTTGCGCCCGTATACCCGCCTTCTCTTGGGGTTTCACATCAACTCTTGTACATTAATATCTGCCTTCCTATTTCTTTTATCGCTTTATCATGCCTATTACACATGTATCGAAACAATCGACATTGTAACATAAAAGTGAGGTCAAGATGTGAGACGTCTGTTATGTACAAGTCCCTCGGCCAATCCGGGCCGCAACTGATCTTTGCCAACCTGACCTTGCCATGCCACACACATTGTCTTCTGAATTGCACCATTGATTTCATCGGTTGATGTAATACATCTATGGATATCTGGTCCTGGTTATTTGCATTTGAAGGAACTTGAACTGGCCATGGCCATCGTGTCATTTCTCCTGAAGAACATCGAATTTGAACAAGCTCTTTCTTTACCTATTGAACGCTGGCTTTTACGCCTCAACCAATTCGTGCTGCTTACTCTGGTACAAGATGGGCTTTTTTAAATACATACGACTTCTCCTTCTCCTCCCTTACTTACTATTTATGCACCGAGTAAGTCGACGAGAGGTTCTTGTTGTATACTTCTTGACATCTGTAATCTTCGTCTCCAACACAGTCATATTCTCTCTTATGGCTGCGGCACTCGCTTCGGGACCAGGGACTTATAATAGTCAGTATTTCCGCCCGCTGTTTCAATGCTTACCTCAACTTAACCATCTCCACAGGCTTCCTCGCGACTCCCATTGGCGTTGCGCTGATAGCCTTGATCATGGTGCTCCTCTACTGCATTCATCGTGTGAAGTATCCGGATGCGAGCAGAACACGCCATCTGGTCACTTTCGCAGCCTTGAGCTCAGTTAGCCTAGGTGAGTACAATGCTGATTTTGCACCAATTCCATTAACCAGCGGCACACTCTAGTGACCTCTTTGATGCTCGTCGTTCGCATCCCTGCCTCGCCTCAAGGTTCACTCGAAACTGAATTTTCCGGAATCCCACACCCGGTCGTAGTTTTTCTATTCACCTGAAGGACACTATGTATTTCTTGATATCCTTGTTTACCGTGTGGTTGTAGATCACTTAGCATTTGAGAGCTTCATTTCACCTCTCTAAAATTGAAAAGACCACGCTGCCCGACAACAACTATGCGTTAAGTGGTGCATATCTCGGGCGTTGTGAGACGCAGAATAAGAGGCGCGGCCATATTTATATCTGTGTGCCTCGACGATCATCTTCGTCCCATGAAGACATTCGAGATGTATGGATTGCAAATAGGGTTTGATCCAATTTTCACGACCGTCCCGTTTGGATGTGGGCTAGTCGGCTGAAAGCCGGGGTGTGTTGTGTAAGAACCAAGTAAACTCGGAGGCTGACCAATAGTCGTATATCGAAAACTCGACGCCTCGTCTGCAAAGCATGATACGCGCAAGGCTTATAGCGCAAGAAGTGATGACAATGTTGACATAGGGTTGGAGCGGGTAAGTCAATGTAAACACGCGAGGCAATAGTGAGATGAACGGTGGTTAAAAAATTATGTGGGCGGTGCGTTATCTAGGGCATCCAGTTCAACTTGTGATATTATGTTGGTGGCCCAATAACTATCCCAATCATCTTCTGGAGGGTCTTCATCCTCATTAGTTTGAGAGACCTTTTCCGTTCCTTTTGTCCATTCGTCCACTAGACCATCATCTAAAGGTGGCATTTGGTATCTCTCGTGGTCAATATTAGCGGCAGGCTTCGAGACAGGGAGTGTTTCCTGAAGGGGAAAAGTCGCCTTTCTTTTTTGATTGTCCTCTTCAGGGCACGCCGAATTGCTTCCTGAGATGGCCGATATGCCAGCTTCGGTCACCACGAAGTCAAGAGAAGCAGGCCGGGAAACAGAACTGAAGATGATGCTCAGACGGCGGATCAAGGCCAGATCACTACTCGCCGGAGCGCCTAACTTGGCGGAACAATCAACGGCCTTGAACCGCTTGAGACTTGGTAATTCAACGTCGTCAAGGAAACGTCTGCGGCCCGTACGGGAGAGCAAAATGCGCGTATTAATAACATTTGCCCAAACCATTCCAAGACTAGCCTCTTTCATGTTCTCTCCAGGAATGCTACGGGCGCGGCTGAACCAACGAGCTTGCTCACTGTATAACAAAATCTCGCTCTCATCAGCAGGACCAGGACGATCAAAGACGTCGACGACCTCATTCAATATGAGGACTGCAAGTCTATGCTTCCTCACGAGGTCATGCAAAAGGAAAGAAATTTGAGCGATATTCCTCGATCGTTCAACCAGTGTGCTGGTCGTTGTCTTGTCCACTGTATGAAATAGTTCTGCCAAGGCATCAATGACCAAGAGTCTCACAGGCTTAAAACCTGCCTTATCCCCGAGAGAATCAATGAATGGAGTTAGTCTCTCTGATAAGACATGGATCAGGCGAGGGATTGTCGGTGTTGCGAGAGTATGGATATCCTTCAAACTGCATTCCGCTCCCAGCAACGATGGGTTAGTTTGTATCATTTGTATCAGACGCGACGTTGGGAGGTTTGAAGATGTCGTGATATAGCATGTTGAACCAGACAGGCCTTTTTGTTCTTGGGGAAGCTGCGCGAACAAGGACAGCTGTAAGGCAAATTGGCTCTTGCCTGCCGCACTTGAAGAACGTCGGCATCACTTTGGAGCATAGAAAATTATGTATTTGACCACACACCTCTCCCCAGCGATCTCCCAGATCATCCCGGGGCGGATTCCGCCTCCCAAAACGTCATCTATCAATGAGTCGCCAATCGTGCAGGTCTCACTTCCTTCATGCTTCACGTCGTCTAACCTTTGCAGTTGTGGAAGTGGAGCGATATTATATAATGTATCAATTATTGACTGAGCTTCAGCGACAGATATTTTGCACTTGCGCGCAATTTCTTGACTGGAACACAAAACTATGTCCGACGTATTGCGTATATTGCCTGACAGAGGACTTCATCAGAAAGACATAGTCTAGAAGGCAAAGCCAGAATCACCTCTGATAAGCGTCACTCTCTGCGCGGACGTGAGCTTGTCCGTCGTCCAAGTATTCATGAATTCTATAGTAGTTAGCAGTCCCAAGGGTGTCCACGTGATGATTATAGTTAGCAGTCCCAAGGGTGTCCACGTGATGATTAGGGGCGCGCATATATGCGATGCTTTTTCATTTTTTGCCCATCCGCGGCGAATTTCTGCAAGATTTGTAAGACAAGCCACCTTGTTGACTTGACGTTCTGACCTCCTCGTCTGTTAGCAAAAGGCCGCCCACACGATCGTGGTTCAACTTACTATGTACAGTGTCCACTTCAAAGCTGAATTGGCTCTAGAAACCATGATTTACCAAGTACACGCCCCGTTCTTTGCAAGCTTTCAGTATAATCGTCCCAGGGTATCGACTCCTAAGTTGAATCATGTCAGCTACCCAAGGAACCTTCTGCAAATTTGCTAGTCAGATATAGATACAAAGCTACACAGTACTAATCTTGGAGTAGGTTGTTGAGAGAACGTGATCTTGTGTCATTGATGAAATATTTTCACAAGTCGGTGCAGCACACAAAAAGTATTTTTCAGGGAGCCCTCTGAGAGGGTATAAATATCCATATAACATTCCCGAAGGTATTTTTACTTATATCTATTTATGTTCTTCCACGGGCGTGAGGAGAGTCGGAATTCCTCCTTAAGAGACCTCCTACAACATTTGTAACGGTGTCAGTGATCTGTCGGGTTTGCATGGGACTATGTTTGACATAAAACAGTCGGACATTTGTCCCATTCCAGATGCCCAACGGACTCATGCCACGGATATATATCTCTCCCCAAATTAAAGAGGTTAACCACACAACAGATGCATCGGACCACTGTTATATATTTCGTGAACCAAACATAGAGTGAATGACAACTACTCTCACCATAAAACGTCGCGGTAGAGGAGAAGGTACTTCTGGAAGCACATGTTTTAGTGACACTTTTGAAAGGAATTCCACGATAATTGACGTAGAATTCGCCTTGTGACGCGTCGTTTGCAGTTCTTGGACTTGTGGTAAAAGTTCTGAAATAAGAAGCATAATAGGATCAAGCGGCAAGCTAGATAGGATAATCAGATGTCTTGCACCTTAATACATAGTATATATGTATTCTCACCCTTGCTGCCAGGAAGTTACCTGAAAATCAGAATGTAAGTCACAGGGATTGTAAATATTGAAATCCTAATCATACCCATTCTTGCGTTGGTACAAATCCATTCCTTCCAACGCTCGCAGCGGCAACGGTTTCTATGCTATTCTCCACGTCCATAGATGATGACCGTCGCTCCCTCATCTTCCCTAAAGCCTTTTCTGAAAGGCCCCCCCGACTCAGAGTCTCGGAGCCAGGAGACACAAAGGACTGTGTTAAGACCTCTGAGTCACCATCTCTCTCATGTACATATAAAGAATCTCGTTCTTTGGCAATCTCCGCCGCCGCCGAATCTGATCCTGGCAAAGCAGCCCCGCCGTTGTGCTCCAAGAAACGCGCCTTCTCAGATCCAGGATTCTCGTCAAGTACAGATTTCCTTGTCGCCTTTCCCTTCGAGTTGCCTTCGGCTTTGCATGTCTGTTCTTCTTTGGCCTGCTGAATCCTGTTAATTTCCCGGAGGCCTCGGACCAGAGTAAAAGTTCCTAGATCTTCAAAGGCTTTGTGAGAAGACAGGATACCATATACGAGGTTAGCATTCTCTTTGAGGTGATGTAAAATCACAGCATTGAAAACTTCCAACCTGAGAATTACATGAGTAATTGATAGGGACAACAATGAGATGAATATACATAAAGAACAGGAGCCTGGGATGACCTTCGTCTGCCAGGAGGAATATAGGATTTGAGAACGATTTGAAGAGTTGGACCAGACGTGTGGAGGCTGTCACAGTCAGGTCTTTAAAGTACGGTGCAAAGTTCGTAAGGGCAATCAAGAGTGCAGGGTATAGCGAGTTCAGGGTTCCCGACGTTGTTGCCACAATAGCATAGATAGCCTGAAATTATTATTTAGTCGGTTCCATCTTTGCTCTTAAACACCTTACGTTGATTATGAAATCTCCAGCTGTTCCAGCAGCGTTCCATTTGGCAGGCAATTGAGGTCTAACGGGTTTGGTCAAATTGAGCCCAAAGCCGGGCTCAGCGGACAAGGTTTGAATAATGTAAGACAGAGCACGACAAAGTCCATGTTGTTCTGTACATGATTAGCGACAGAAACCTTGACCCCATGCAGAATCTTCATACGAGGTTTATCCTTAACCTCCAGCGCATAGCAAAGAAGGTATGCAATCAAGTCCATAGACCTTGCGGATTGTAGGACGTGAGCACGCAGTTTCTGACGTTCATATTAATAGCGCATAACAAATGGTTGCTTAACAAGCCACCTTGTTTAATTCAATCATTTTCCAAAAGAAGATGACTGCTTGCAGAGTGAGCATTGAACTATCATCTCGGCGCAAAGCACAGACTTGTTTCATTAATATACGGCACAGCCTTCCTGGATCCGGGCAAAATATTGTTCATAGCCGCAGCCTGTTGGTCTAGTATGCCCACGACACCATCGATAATAAAATCGAAGTCTTGGGAGCGATGCTAGGTACAAACCTAAGAGAAGCTTGTTACGAGATAATGAACAAGCTGCCCACCAATTTCATCGAAAAATAGCGAAATGCGTTCGTACGAGCAGTCGGTCCGGGCTCCCCAGAAGCTAGTGTTGTATCTCGAGCATTACCACTCTGGAAATCCAGCAAGACACACAAGACCTGGAAACATGTAGAAACAAGAGTAGACTTAGGATCTCCGCCCTTGAACACGAGGTGATTATAGGGTATTTTTCCGGCAACACTTCCTGCCATGCCCCCCAGACTGGTATCGTAAGACGTTGAGGAGCTAATAGCAGTATTCAGTAAAGAGCATAGAAGAGTCAATACATCTCTGCGAGGTATTTTCTGGACAAGATATAGACTGTAAAGCGACGGATGGGTGAATAGCGACCCCGCGGGGACGTAAATTTGACGAGAAAGAAACACAAGGAGTAGCCGGAGAACTTCGGTCCTGTTATTTTCGTATGGATGGCTAGGCCCAGGGTCTGTAGTAGAGCCGATACCTTTTTCCCTTGGACGGAGATTAACATAAGATTTTTGACAAAATAGATAATTACCATATTGTATAATTGATTTTATGATGATCCACTTGTATGGAAGTTGGGAGCGTGAAGCCACAGCAGAATAGGAGATCCATGATAGAAGTAAATAACCTTTCACCAAGAGAGGGGAGTTGCTGCTTCTGTTTCTTTTGTGGCTGCGTATCCTTAGGAAGAGGAGGTTCGTCGTGCTCGGCATCGGTCTCGTCTTCGTCTTCGATCACAAATTGAGGAGTCTCTGCGGCCTCTGGATTTCCATATCTGTCGACCTCAATTTCAGTTTCTTCTTTCTTCCAAAGCACCTCCAGTTCGAAGGTGTTTGATTCGCCATCAACCTCGAAGACAACAGGGAGCACCCGCTGAAGTATACGTATGCAGTTGAGGACTTCTTTTGTTGAATTCCTATCTGAAAGGCCGGAGTTGATGAAGGAAGATGCAAATACAGTAACTGAGGCATTCGGTGCGGAGGGAAAAGTATGATCGGTGATGAGAGTGAATAACCGTGCAGACACAACTCGAATAAGAGTGGCAACATTTTCGGGCGCGTCAAGCAGGGCCCGTCGAACTCAATACCAATGAGCTTATGCGCGGTTACACGAGAAAGCGGCCTACTGTGGTGCGGAGTAATCAGAGAGAACACGTCCGATGCGGAATCAAAGAGGACAAAGTACTTGAATGTAATCATCTTCCACAGGTGTACAGATCATAGAATGAAAGTGTACACACCTGCTGCCAGTAATTATCGTTCTCTGGAATATGCTAAGTGCTCTAGGTGGTTATGGCTCATTCGTTGTAAGGTTTTGAGACATACTCTGGTAGTAGCTAACTTTGTAATGCCGCCTGGTCGGCTTGGGAATGCAAGCTTTGCCTCGTCACCTAAGATGCCAAAAGGCGCAGTAAATCTCTGCGGTAGTTTCGCAAACATCGTCGTCTGGTCAGAAGTTTGCACAGCCACCTCTTGATGCCATCTCTCTTTCAATGCAACCACACTTGATGGTTTTCCGCTCAGCCAGCTGGCATTGCAAGTCACACTCCAACTTATCAGAGGCATATTCGATGGAGACTGCCATAAAAAATCATGTCTGCTTCTTTGAATGATTCAAAGCAATTGAATATCAGGTGGTCGAGGTGCAGTGGCCAGGGCTGCCTTTGCTACTGAAACTAACCGCTCGCTGTTTTCTTAGCATGTCAAAATCTGTGCTTGCTGGGCCGTTCTCTCCAATCAGTTCTCTTCTACTGCTCCTCATTCTATTCGCTTGTCAAGAAAATGCTGCACGTTCATTGTGGATGCCAACGGCCCGCGCTTAAAGCTTGAAGCTGGGAACCGGCATGGCGCCAGCGGTACATACACCGGAAGTGGTGACAATAATGTGGACTGTGACCACCACGCAAATGAACCCTTCCATTCGGCTTGCAATGAGTCCATCAATGATATCCTTGATGACTCTGAGGGCCTTGGACACCATCCGCTTGCCATTTGGACTGACACCTCTGCAAGTCAAGCGCAGTAATCAGTGCCCTGTCCGATAGAGGATTCGCTGTGATTCTTATTAAACAAGTCTCTGTGGTGTTGCGGGTGAATGGCGGCAACGAGAGATGGAACGAGTCCCAAACTGACGATGTCTGGCAATCAGACTGGCTCTTCATGGTCTCCCGATACCGTAATAATGGAAGAGTGGTCGGTGCTGACATCTACAACGAGGTTAGTAGCTTTTGTCAATGCAATAAGTGGCCTACAGTCATTTTACATGCTGGTTCGCCGAGATATGTTAAACGACCCAAACTGGAATGGGAATGATGCTCATTACTGGTGGAAGGTATTGCAGATCGGAAAATCGCATTCTCATCGAAGCAAACCTGAACATTCTGTTGGATATCACATTTGTGATATCGTGAAGGGGTGCCACGAACGCCATTGTGAAAGGGGCAATGGCCACTGTCTGCTTTGTCCACACAGGTATATATGTCGCTATACGTAGATACACGTACCCTCAGTTTGGTTTACACAACACTGAGGGTACGCACTTACATTCATCCTTTTACTTACACATACTTACCACAACGTACCTAGATTGAACACTTACTGTGTAACATTCTAGGTACATAAATACAGTTTGGTTTACACAACACTGAGGATTGAACACTTACTGTGTAACATTCTAGGTGTAGACGACGGTCTACTGTGCTGTGCGATATTCTAGTTCTAACAGGTTATGGGCCTTATTGAGTGGACTACTTGAAAAGTACTGCCACTTGTTAGAACTCTATTGTTTCCTGCTAGCTGACGCTCTGAAGCCGATTGCTATGGACTGTCCCAACTGGAGCTGACTCCAGATCTGATATATCCCCTTGTTCGGATAAATCTCTGCCCGCCCTTGTCTTGTCTACTTTTGGATAACAAGCCATCGCCCCTATCCAAATCAGGACCAACGCCATCCACATCCTCATCCTGAGCCTTGCACAGATCCAGAACCCCAAAGCCACTATGCGCGATGATAGCAATCCTTCCATCCCCACTATCTCTGTTCGTGGCGCGGAGTGGAAATCCGAGAAGTTTAATCGCAATTCCCCCACATCCAATTTCACAAAATGGTCCAAAGCCTTGAAAATTCATCTCTCGCTGTTGGGACTGAAGGGCTACGTATTTTTGCCTCTCACTTCTCCCCTAAGCGACGACACCGAGCCTGTGGCGTACAGGAATTGGTCCGCGAATGATGATTTGGCACGTGTGATCATTCTCACAGCCCTCGACGAATCCGAGTATGAAGGCCTGGACGAGGATAAGACCGCTGCGAGCCTCTATCATCAGGTCAAAATCCGTGCAGAAGGGGAAGGACCTGTTCGGATGGTTGCCCTGATCCAGGAAGTTTTGAGGATCCAGTGTTCTCCGAGCGAGCCACTGACCACCACAGCGAAACAAATCTGTGATATCATTAGCCGTATCTTCGCCATAAAAGCCCTGGATGAGGACCTTTTCAAATGTGTCATGCTGCTAAACAGCCTGAACGACCCACTCTACGCCGCCGTACAGACCCAAGTATCGATGGGTTTAGCAGATGCCACCAGCGACAACCCATACAAATCAGACAACATACGGAAACTTCTCGAGACCGTCCAGAATCTGGCAAACCTAAAGTCGACTGGCTCAGGCATAACCACAGATACTGCACTTGCTGCCACTACACGAGGACGCTTTTGCTCTACAAAGCCTAATCTCCCGGGACACGACCATGCCGCCGGGGTAAAATGTTGCACCACTTGCACTACAAACAATCGACCTTGTGGAGGGCACGAAGCACCTTTCTGTGTGCACCCTGGGGGAGCGATGGAAAAGAAAGGATTCCATGCAGCGCGTAATGCCGCACAAGCTGCTGCCTCATCGCAAAACGCAAAGGACACGGTGCCAGCAGGGGCGAAAACCTACACTCAGCTCACGGGACCAAAAGGGAAGGTTTACCTTGTAGAGGAAGGTGAGCTGGGGAAGCTGCAAACTCTGAACACTGGCAACGCATCTGCTGGGTTCGCGGGCTTGATTACAGATGAACCATCTGCCCTGGACAATATCGAGTGGGAAGGTTGGATGGCGGTTATTAGCGGAGAGGAGGAGACCACCATAGACTGGACGAAATTCTCCGCAAAAACCGACCAAGCATTCACAGCTACGATTGATCAACCATTCTTCATCGACTCAGGAGCCACTATACATATCTCTCCACACCGCTCAGACTTCTCCACGTTCAAAGCCATTCACCCGAAAGCAATAAAAGGAGTTGGCGGGTCTGCAATATCAGCCTATGGATGTGGCAACATAAAGCTTCACACAGCAGAAGGGCAGTCTCTCACCCTTCAAAATGCACTCTATGTCCCCAACTCGACTGTTCGACTCATCTCCATCAGTAAACTCGCATCAGACGACAACACCTACTCCCATTTCAACGACAAGGAGGTCAAAATCGTCAACCACAACACCAACAGCGTAATCGCCAAAGGCCCCCTCGTAAAAGAGAAAGGACTTTACACCATCAGCCTGACAAATGCCGAGCCCACACACGCGTACACAGCCCAGCCAGGAGTAAATTTAGAAACCTGGCACCGCTGCCTCGGACATGCAAACTTCCAGGCCATCTATCAGCTGGCCCGCGATCATAAGATCAAAGGTGCGCCAACCTCTCAGTCCTCCACATCCCCCAAGTGTAACAGTTGCATCCTTGGAAAACAGACCAGGATGCCAGTACCAAAGGTGCGGGATGTGGGACGGAGAGGGACGCGTAAGCTTGAGATTGTGTGGGCAGACCTATTAGGACCTGTAAATGTGCGCTCAAAGTCTGGAAACCATTATATACTTGATGTTGTGGACGATTTCTCCAATATGGCATGGTCAATCCCTCTTAAAACAAAGGACAAGGCGTTCACCGCTTTGAAGGCCTGGGAACTGTCACGCAAAAATGAAACTGGGCTAAAGGTGGGCAAATATCGCACCGGATTTGATGGAGAACTGCATAGCAATGACATGGACAAATGGCTAAAATCTAGAGGGGTCATGAGCGAACATAGCGCACTGTATACATCAGCCCACATTGGGCGAGTCGAACGCATGCATCGCACATTGATGGGAAAGGCAAGAAGCATGAGAATTGAGTCAGGCTGCCCTGAGTTCCTTTGGGACAAATTCTACCTTACAGCCGCCCATCTTCACGCAAAAACTCCCACCAAATCATTAAACGGCAGAACCCCTCATGAGATATGGTTTGGACACGAACCCAACTACTCATATATGCGCAAAATCGGCTGCCGTGCCTTTGTGCTGATACCGACTCATAACCCCAAGATAAAACCCAGGTCCATAGAGTGCGTCTTAATAGGATATGGACAGAACTCGAAAACATATCGGTGCTGGGATAAAGTAAACAAAAAGGTCTACCAATCATATCACATCAGATTCATCGAAAGTCATGAGTCACACACTAACGACAACTCATCACAACCAGCCATCGAAAGCACGGACTTGATCCCAACCCTCCAAGACCTAGACAACTCAGCAACCCTGACCCCTCTGGAAGAAGACGATGACCTCAAATGCAAAATCATGGATACTACGACCCAGCCGAACCAACACGTCCAGGACACCAACAACATTGACGATGGCACCGACGCACTCCGAGATGCAGTACCCAGAAGGTCGACCCGGACGAGACAGCCGACTGAAAAGGCAGCACAAGCAGAAGGCCGCCCACCTACGAGGTTGAATAGGATAATGAATGAGGTGAGAGAGGGTGAAGCAAGGCTAAAGGAATCAAGGATGGAAAGGCGTCTACAAGCACAACAGACGGTCAGTGACACAGCCACAGATGATGACAAACAAGCACCTGCACCCACAGATGACATCAAGATTGATCGTGATTGAGTACTAGCAGCTATATCACAACCCGGCGACTTTGAACCCCTTCCTATCGACCCAGGAGAAGAACCCAGAACGTGGAAAGAAGCACAGGCAGGACCGGATGCGAAGAGATGGGAAGAGGCATACCAAGACAAAATCCAATCCCTAAAAGAGATGCAAGTGTATCGACTGATCCCCCGATCCACAGTTCTAGCAGGACAAAAAGTACGAAAAGGACGCCCTATTTTTAAAATAAAACGAGACGAAAACGGGAAAATAGTCCGGTACAAGGTGCGCCTAGTGTTTAAAGGTTACGAACAAATCTATGGGAAGGACTACAATAAAACCACCTCACCGACAGCGCGTATGGAGTCGTGGCGTATCCTGCTACACATTGCCGCAACCGAGGGATGGGACGCGGTGCAAATAGACGTCAAAACAGCTTTTCTTTACGGAATCCTACCGGATGAGGAGGTACAGTACATGGAACAGCCTGAAGGTTTTGAGGAGATGGGAAAGGAGGACTGGGTATGTGAACTGAAACGTGGCTTATATGGGATGAAGCAGGCGGGCAGAATTTGGAACCAAACGCTCAATGAACGAATGATCTCCTGGGGTTTCACCCGTCTGGCCTGTGAATCCTGTATCTACTTCCAAAAATCATCCACTGGCACAGTTATTGCAGCCGTACACGTAGACGACTTTCTCTCAATTGCCAGCTCAAAATCCAAAAACAAGCGGTTCAAAACTCAAATGCGAGAAGCCTGGACCATCTCTGATCTAGGGACCCCCAACTATATTGTCGGAGTGTCAGTCAATTGGGATAGGGTGAATCGGACAGTAGCTCTCTCCCAAATAGCATTTATCAACCGTGTCATACAACAATTTGGCCAGGCAAACGCACACCCACTCTCGCTCCCCATGGAACCCGGATCCAAACTCAGATGCCCAAACCAAGACACTCAGACTCAGGAGGAGAAAGACGACATCAACAAGCTCCCGTACAGATCCCTCATCAGATGTTTACTCTACATAGCAATTGCCACACATCCCGACATAGCATTCGCAGTACAAAAACTCTCCCAATTTCTAGACAACTACGACAGATCACATTGGAACGCTGGAATCCAACTAATCCACTACCTGAAAGGAACCAGGGAATTCAAATTACGACTAGGAGGACCACAGATCATACTACGGGGCTTCACTGATGCCGACTGGGTGAGCTGCCTGGATACTCAATGAAGCACGAGCGGATACACATGGTCGCTGGGATCTGGAGCTACGTCGTGGTCAGTCCGAAAACAGAAAATGGTCGCCACATCATCATGTGAAGCGGAATATATGTCAGCGTACGAGTCGGTGCAGGAGTGTATATGGCTACGGACACTAATGAAAGAACTTGGATGGGACTTTACAACAAAACCAACTACTCTCTTCTGCGACAACAAGGCAGCCATTGTACTCTCAGAAGACCCGACAGTGCACGCAAGAGTCAAACACTTCGACATCAAATACCATTTCATTTGCAAACGAGCACAAATGGGAGAAATAATCATAAAATACATCAACACAAAAGACAATGTCGCTGACATGTTCACAAAAGCACTACCAAAACCCTCATTCACCCGATTACAACAGATGCTTGGAGTATCCTAGAACGCCACAATCATACGCGAGGAGGAGATGTTGACTCGGTTTGTGGCAAGGAGGAGTGTTGGATATCACATTTGTGATATCGTGAAGGGGTGCCACGAACGCCATTGTGAAAGAAGCAATGGCCACTGTCTGCTTTGTCCATACAGGTATATATGTCGCTATACATAAATACACGTACCCTCAGTTTGGTTTACACAACACTGAGGGTACACACTTACATTCATCCTTTTACTTACACATACTTACCACAACGTACCTAGATTGAACACTTACTGTGTAACATTCTAGGTACATAAATACAGTTTGGTTTACACAACACTGAGGATTGAACACTTTGTGTAACATTCTAGGTGTAGACGACGGTCTACTGTGCTGTGTGATATTCTAGTTCTAACACATTCTGATTGTTATTTAAGGTATAAATTGGAGGGGTATACCTGTAGATGGTTTGCCTCACCAGCGCCCGACGTTAGAGCCTGTTGGTAACTTGTAGCACATTCATTCGAGGCTAGGTGAGGAGCGAATCTGAGAGCAGGTAAAAGTTTACACGTGATTGTGGGAAAGGAATGTATTTCTTGAGGCCTGATGGTTCTCCAGGGCCGGCTCTCCTCCCGAGAGAGAGAGAAGCCAAAACTCAAGCCAAAACAGTGGAGTCACAAAGAGCCGAAGGCTCGAAAGGGACTAAATGAGTGTGGACCAAATGGAGGGAAGAGAGATGAAGGATGCAAATCGGGTCGTTGTCAATGTACAGCTTGTACGAGTCACTGCGCCACCAGCTTAGAAGCTGTATTTCATAGTCCAAGTACCCTGTGGCCATGGCGGTGGATGTGGCTCCACATCTGAAGCTATGCCCTGCATAGAGGCCGGGTTAAAGCTGGCAAAAGATAGTACCTCCCTGATTGTTTTGGTGAAAAAATCATAGGAGAGGGCTTTTCCGTCTGGTTGCTCAAATAAGGGGGCCTTGTTGTCATGCGGGAACTCAGTAAATAGGGCTTTGAGCATGGCAATAGGATAGGTGGGTGGCTGGGGCTGCAGCAACGATGATTGTGACTCCCTTTCAGAAGCAATTAGTTTTGGATGTGGGCAGAGTGAGTCTAATGTGTGTGGCATGTTCAAGAGAGGCAATAAACTGGACTGCTTTTTGAGAGAGGCTGAGGCTAGTGCTATACTTGCCACTCTTCTCAACTATGAACTCATCACTGCAGAGCAGCCCTGAATATGCCAGGCAATAGGCTGCATAGATTGAAGTGTGGCCTAGTGTGATGCCTGGCCTGAGGCCTGCCAGGAGGGAAGCAAGGAGGGAAGCAAGGATAGGCAGATTAATGGACCAAACTGGTTTGTGGTCCCACTCACCATGGTAGTGCTTGACTCCACAGTTGAAACATTGAACAAGTGGGGATTTGACCACAGAGAAGAGAAGGTTGGCATTCACATGGAGGAAACAAACTGCTGTCAAGTAGGCTTTGATTGTCTTAGGTTGGACTCTGCTACCAAGGCTCACAATCCATGAGAGGATGGCAGGCTGTGAAGCTGGGAAGATTGAGTTGTTGGTACTATAGAGGTTGTGGAGTTGAATGTGAAGAATGAATTGCTGTTGGCTTGTCAAACATGCATGCTTCATGTGGGCTGTAAGCTCATGACAAAGGCAAAAAAGCAATGGCTAGGAAATGGTGGCAGTTTTGCTGGTACCACCAATTTGGAGGTGCTTCAAAGTAGGGTTATTCTTAAGCCATAATACAATCATAAACATATGAGAGAAAGAAAAGCATAAAGCAGCTGTCAGGTTCTGCTGATGACAGGAGCTTCCAGCAGCAAGTGAATCCTTACTAGGCAGACTTAATGTCTGCAGAGGCTGTTGTTGAGTTATAGAGATGCAGGGTAAAGGACTGCCCACACAAGTATAAACACATGACTACTAAACTATTTTCACTGCTGGACATCTTCCTATTTTTCAGTCTAAACAACTGCTTATACAAAGACTCCAGGCATGTATTCATTTATTTTGTTCTTCAGTCTAAACAACTGTTTGATATGAAGACTTCAGCTACTCTGTAAGAGTCTTGTAAATACATTTAGCCTTCAGCATTGCAGTCTGCTCCTTGAAGACTTGCCTGCTGCAATAGCTGTTCCCAAACTTATAGAGTTTGTAGGTGAGGATGAAGTCTGAAGTTGCTTGAAGGGGTGGAGTGACTTTCAGGGACTTAGTATAATAGTCTCAGAAGCAAGCAAAAATGGTATGGAGGTTCCAGAGTATTGCAGACTAGGGAGAAGTTGAACAAAAACAAACAGAGTTAGCAAGATGGAGAGAAGCTGAGAGAAGACTAGAAAAGATTCAAAGGAAATTCACAGAGAACTTTGAAGAGATTAAAGGAGCAAACATGGAAATAGTGAGAAAAGAAGCAGAATTGAATTGGACAGACTATACAATGAGACAAGAGATCAGAATTCACAGGCAATTGAGGCAATATGTAGGCAGGAGTTAAGCAATATCAAGACTACTATAATAAATCTGTAGCAGGCTCTCTGCTATAATTGACTTAGTGTAGAAATTATAATATGATACCCTTCTCATACATGATTGAGTGGTTTATACTGCTAATAAAGCAGCTTACTTTTATGTTTTTTACTATATTGTCAATAGACCAAGACTGGTCTGATTCAGTGCAGTGTAAACACTTAAGCTTCCAAACCTGTAAGTACCATTATATTTATTACATTTTTTTAAATCAACCAGCTAGGATCCATTGCCTAACCATAGTTGTTGGATTGTTAGAATGTTATAATTGAACCTATTATAAACACAGACACAATTAATACCTGATTTCTGGTACAGTAAAGTTAGTGCAACGATGGGTGTAATATGTGTGATGTGTTGACAATCAGGCATATTTACAGTAGCCAGCCTCAACACTCTTTCTTGTGTGTAATCCTCATCACTGTAGACTTAAAATAGTGCAAAGCTGAGTAAATTGTGGTGTAGGCAAAGCTTTTGTAAATATTTTAGCAATGTTATTCTTCATGTTGATATAACACATTGCTATCTCACCTGATCCAACTTGCTCTCATAGAAAGTGATACTTAATGTTGATATATTTAACACAAGAGTGTAATAGCAGATCTTCTGAAAGGTTGATGGCTGAGTTGTTGTCACATAAAAGTGTTGTAGTGCCTTCAGATGAGTGTCTCAAAGCTATTAACATTATTTGATGCCATATACATTCTTGCACCACCTCAAATGCTGCCACATACTCTGCCTTACATGATAAGGTGATAAGCCTCCATAAGAGCTAGGCATACACACTAACTATATAGTATAGCATATGAACAGGTCACAAATATAGGTCATAGAAAGAAAAACTTGCCATCCTGGAACAAGTTGGATGACTCATGGATTTTGATGCTAATTGGGTCAGATTATAACACCATGGAAGTTTACAAAAGAGAGAAATAAGAAACCTATATGCTACATTGAACAAGCATGCTTATCTTGACATTTGCCAAAGCCAACCTAGATTTCATCTAAGTTTAGCATACCAGAAAATATTTACTAGCCTGCTTCCAAACTATGTGGTTTATTGTTAACAGATATATGCCTCGATACAAAAACTTGACCAATTCATAATCATGAAGAATCACTGAATCAAGTGTTAGGATCATCCATTAGGAGGGTAAGTGGATTGTAGCATTATCAAAGCAATCTACTCATGTTGTGCAATATAATATTTAAAAAAATGACTGTGTATGTTAGTTAATAAATAAATATTATATTAATTGAAGACTTGCCTTGACCAGACCCATATGTCATTGAGCTGAACATACAGGTATAAACTACAAAAAAGAGAGCATATGCACAGAATATTCCATGATATAATGAATATCAACAGCAACTAGTAATACATATTCAAGCAATTACTACAACTGAATTTTTAGATGTCATTATAGGCACACCTCTTCCATCTGGTAAAACCACACAATCAGCTTTTTGAGCTTTACTAAGATCCAAGACTTTGCCTGATACACCTATAAGTAAACCATCCATAATCATAACCTTTTCACCCTTGATAGAGGATTGCAATAAAGTGATATACTTTGGAGACACACTGAACTTATTGTAATTAACTTGGACCAATGTAAAACAGTCTTCAGTTCCAATCCATAACCCTCTTCTATCTTCATAATCACCACTTTTCCAATCTAGATTATTGAGCATAGGCTTTGTATGGAGTAATTGCACTTTAACCTTTTTTCCAATGAAGTTTTTGTCATCCATCCATGCACAATATGCTGACAGATTGTAAGATATGTGAAACTGTTCAATTTTGAAAAAACATATAAAATGCAGAAAATGGATTAGGAGTTTGTGAAAATGGATTCCATGCAGAACTAAGATACATGTTCAAAGCAGGAGGAAGAGGAGTTGAAGCTGCCAAAGAAACTGAGGACAGAGTTATATTGAACTTGGGTGGTGAAGAAATATTGGGAGGCAGTTTACTGACCAGCAGCTCAATATTTTTCCAACCAAACCCTACATTTTTGGAGATCAACGGTTTTATGTTCCAGTTGTGACTGGAGGGGATCATTACATGTATGATTAAAACTCAACATCTTTGATCTTCTAACTTACTGATAGGCCAAATTCCAAAGATAAAGAGGTTCTTAATGAAGAGTAGCATTAAGTTCTACTAGAACATTGTTACTCCTCAGTGCTGCTTTGATGATTCCCTCATAATTTTTCAGGTGATGTGAACCAATGACACAGATGTGATGTCCCAGAAAACAGCAATTCTGATTTTTTATATTTATAAGCTGAAAGAGTTGGCTATTGATCTTATTGTCAAGGGAGAGCTATGAATTATTAAATAACTATGGCTCACTCAATCAATAAATCATCCTCAATCCCACTATAAAAGCCTAACAGCACCATTTTCATTCCAGCTATATGAGCATTTATGATAAGTGGACTGTAATAAAAATTAACAGAACTTATAGGTGCTTCAATCTAAAAAGCAGTTCATCAGCACTGTTCTAACAAGCAAAATTGATTTCATACTTGCAATGCAGCATGATGGTCATATATTGAAAGCATGTCTCCATCAATACAAGTCACTCAACCTGCAAAACTTTCTTGTTACCCAAATACTACAATCATCTGATCTCCAACAGTCATTTTCTTTCACAGATGTTTGAGTGGTACAAGTAAATGTAGATTGTAGTTATTAACATCTACTGTCACTATTTTCCCTGTAATGCTGTATACAACACTGATAACTCCTCAAGCATTTCTATTCATGATCTTGACATTGTCTCTAGCAGCAATAAGCTGAGCACTCATTCCTTGCATAGTGCATTCAAAACATTATACAGATATGATCTGCAAGTTCTGGAAACATGCAATCTCAGCTAAGATCAGGAAGGCTTTTTCAGGCGAGAATTTGTTAGTAAATAAATGTAGATAACTGTCTAAATAGGTCTGCTCATAAAATTTCCACTTTCCTGAAGGTAGCATGTGAACAGATTGATTTTTCCAGATTGCCTTGATTTCAGCCATGTCAAGTAAATCTGCATTAAGGCAGCATGGTCAATACAATTTTGAAATGGACAACTCAGCATTGATATGTTTCAGCTTCATCAGGTGTAATTGTAAACAATTGTTCAAACAAAATACAACATAAACTTCTGCTCCAAAGTCATTATGGTCTGCAACATAGGCCAAGTCCTCATCAAACAGCCACTGTGCCAATGGACCCAAAACCCACTCAAGAGAGCAAAAGTCTTCTGTTCTCTGAGGTATGATGGCCAATTCAATGAGTTAATCAAGTGAACCTGCTACTTGTAAATGTAAGAAATGCCTTTGCAAAGATCTTGTACATTGTCAAGTTTGAGAGCCTCAACCACTATACAACCTGGTCAGGAAATTGAGCTAATAATTAACTTGACATTCCACACATCACTTTTCAATGAGCTTTTCTATGAGAATAAATGTAGTAATTTTCTTATATCTTGGCTGAAGAGAAGGAAAATGGAAAAATAAAAAAGAAAAGAAAAGAAGGCATACCTTTACAGTGACCCTCCAGAGACATGTCACTCCATCAAAAGATATACTGACACTTTGGTGAGGTGATTCACCAGATGAAAATTGTTAACTGCAAGAGTATGCATGAGCATAAGCAAGTAAAGCACCTCATTTTGTATTACTGTCCATTCAGTCCTATTTGATGGCAAGTAAATGATAAGAAAGACTGCAATTCAATGCAACAAGTGAACTGTCTTCAATAAAGTTATTTGTAATCCATATATTGTCAGCTATATGTATATAGAGCATTTGCATACACTACCATTGTCATCTTTTTCTTCCACCTCAGAGCCTTTATTATCGACTTGATTTGTAAAATGATTCTGTCAAGTTCCAAACATATCTTGCACCTAACTTTTTTTTTTTGACACAAATCTTTACTTTTATCTTTTCCTTCATTACCATCCTCAGATATACTTTTTCATTCTTAGTTAAGACACTGAAAATGTCCAAGTTCATAAAAAGTCAATTTTTAACTAGTCAAATAATTCTATATAATCATAACCAACTAACATTAGACAGACAATTATTGCAAGAAATCAGACTTTGAATGCAAATGTTGCCTATATAAGCATTAGCTTAAGTTTAGGGCAGGTTTTTGACTTTGAAACTGGTTATGTGCCATCCAAAGAATCTTGTTGATCACAAAAAAAAGTTGGACTTGGTGATATTTTCTGATGCTAGCCTGCCAAATGCTCACTTCAGCCTCTACATTTATGTATAATTGTAAAAGAACATAAAGCAAAAATAGTGCAAATATATTGAAGTAGTAAAAATGGTAAAAGATGTATATTAAAGTAGAAATAGTAGGAAACACAGTAGACAGCTAGGTAAAACAAGAACGCTTCCTGTGCAACATGTATATTGATACAATTATAAGAATAAAAGAAAACAAATACTTATTTAAAAATAACAGCATCATTATTGGAGCAGTCATCCTTGGAGGAACTTAAAGAGCTGGATGATTTATTTTAGAGCCACTTGTCAGGATTATGAACTGAGCACCTGGAGTGTGACATGCTTTTGACCTCAGGAGACAAATGATCAACTTCTAAAGAGCCACAAGAGGCTGGTTTATGGGACCTGTTTATTGGCATCAAAGGCAGACTAAATTTTTTAGCAGTAGTGATGTCACCTGCAACTAGTCTATCAGCATAAGAAAAGTCTATATACCAATAAGCAATAAGAAATATGAGATAAAACAACTTGTCATCTACCAAATCCAGCATTTCTGACTTCCTTAATAATATAAGTAGGACTCAGCCAAGAAAAAGACCTATTAATATCAGGTAATAAAAGCTGGCATCCTGATCAAAAGTTATAAGTAAATAAATAAACTTATAATCAAATATCAATATCATGTGATTACCTACCTTGAGCAAGCATCTGAGATGAACTGCCACTGAGAATAAATTGATAATAGTTGTGGTAGCATTTTTTTTCAAAGTATGTCTAGTCATATTTGAATACAAGCAAACTAGGGAACTTGCAAAACTGCATAGCAATGACAAAGGACACAAAAAATTTGATTTCTTGAAACTCACTTTTCAAATTAGGAAAATGGTTTGCAATTTCTGTTTGTGCTTTTGCAAGAAAATTGTAGAGGTTGTTCAATATACCCAGAGGCTTTTAAAAGGGACTCAGACCCAAAACAATGGATATTGCTTAACAAGTGTCAACTCACTATTTTTTGAGTAGCCTTAATAAGCTCTGTAGATGGAAAGAAAGCATGTGGTGAATGTCCAGAAAGTTGTAAATAAACATTAATCATTTGATAGGCCATGAATAACTTGAATTGGGCTTTGGAAATCCTAAGGTTAGGCACATTCTGCATATCCACACCACACAATGATCCCCAAAACAACAAATATATGTTATTGACCAAAGAGGGTGAATTATCAGATTTTCCTTTTAGGAAACAGCATGCAAGAAGCTGATATTGCAAGTAAATAACAGATTAACAGTAAAGGCAATATCTCAACATGTAGAAACACATACATGAGCATCAGTATCTGGTGGACAATTTTTAGTAAGATTGAACTTGATGGATAAATCCTCAGTACTCTAAGAATACAATGAGAAGATGGAATTAAAAAAACATGTATAAGCAATGAATAGAAGCAAGCTCATGTAACAGTAAACTATAGAGAATTATGACTCTCAATATTGTTGTCAAGTTGGATTGATTATATAAGCAGGTGCACCAATAATTAAAGGATAATTATTGATGAATATTGTCTTACTAGTCATAAGCCTTCATTGCCAAGTTAATTAGTACTCCATATGCATGAAATAGTATTTTACTTAACATAATACATAGTCAGAGTAAGTAGATTTGTAAGTCAATTGCAAAGTATTTAAGAAGGTTTTCATAGAATCAGATTTATTGTTATCATTTGCTGATCATAGTTCTGATGTAGTTCCTTTGGCCAAGATTGGCATAGAAGTCATTGTCAATGCTCTGAGAACTGCTTGAGCAAGACGTGCATGCATAGTGGCTTCTTTTCAATACTGTTGTGGTGCCACTTGGATTTTGAAATGTGGTTGACCAAAAAGTATAAACATTTTGTGACAAATATATCTACAATAAAATCTGCACTAAAGTCAGACAAAAATTCCAAAAAACCTGTGAAACTTCCAAAATTTTTCTGGGCCTCTAGCCAATTTAGCCACTGTTGACTAGGTAATTGGCACTAAATAATTATTCATTTTTAGTCACCTTGCATTTCCTGGTAAGCTAACTGAATGATCATGTTCATTATTAATTGGAGGTTGACTAATTTGTGAGTTGCTGTGAGCCTGTCTGCTTAGGCCAAAGAAAAAATCATCAGCAAGCACTGGCAAAGAGATTGAAATTAGTTAAGAAGGTTGTTGAAATTGCCTGTTGCATTCTACTATGATGATCATCATTCTACTCTAAATTCATTCTATCACATGCATTCTTCACATGATTTCTTTCTATCACATGGAGAATACATGTGATTCTATTCTATTACATGTATCCTTTCTATCACATATATTCTCCATGTAATTATTCTTTATTCACATGTACTTAGCTTTCTAGCAGTATATAAACTGTAGATAAATCACCTGAAGTCCTTACTTTTTCTGACTTTGGACTTCAAGTTAGTACTTTACTTTGCTCAATATACTCTTTCTGACTTTGGACTTCAGCTTTAATGACAGTTACTGTCCCCTGTGCTTTGCCTGTCTTCAACAGGTTATGGGCCCCAGCCTCTAAAGCTACAGTTCGAAGTTTTTGTCAT